>MU269990.1:20128836-20431336 GCA_021432705.1 Caranx ignobilis
TTTGCTGCATTTCATCATCTTTGTCTTATGTTTATGAGTTTGATTTGATCTATAAGTTAAAGAGGAACTATGCAGGATTTTCCCGTGGCTATGCTACATCTTTACCTTAATTAAGCAGCTTCAGAGTAATTGTGATGGTCACATACATGACTTGTAACTTGTTACAGAGAGAATGGAGGCTCTCTGCCCTCCACCTGGCGTCTCTGGGCTGAAAACCAACCTTGCGACATCAGAGCAGCACTTGGCCTCCGCCCCGGTGTCCCAGCTCTTGTCTCTGCGCTCCGCAACACAAACGCACTCCATAACCCATAATCTTTCCTTTATGACAGTTAAGACTACACAAATATAAACGTCGTATCATTGTAACATTATCCAGCGCTCCATGGATTGCTTTTTTCGCCGGCTTCGTTAAAAACAAATGCACATGCCCCGGAGTTAGCAAGCGACCAGACTTGCATAGTTCCCCTTTAAGTCTACACCTAATACCTTCCTCGACTATAAGTTTTCCCGACCTTCTAATCACATTATATTCTCCAGAGCCAACCTCTTTTTCTTCCTTTGCCAGGCGCAGACATTAAAAGCAAGAGCTACAAAATAGCGTTCAACACATTCTCCCAGTACTGACTCTGCAGTATATTCTACAGTATATTCTAAACACATTTGTGGTTCATTTAAGATTAATGTCATACCAGATACTTTGGGGCTGCTCTTTACTCCTTTTAATTGCCATATGCAGAGGGCTGTCTGATCTTTGATTTGTGGCTGAACTGCTGATTAAGAAACCTGACATCCCTCCTCCTGCTTCACAGACATCTGAGAAATACCACAAACTGTTTGCTGTTTGTACATGAAGACAAGGTCAGTAACGGTTGCAGCTAAACTATTCCCTCATAGACATTGTGAGAAGTGCCACGGGGGCCACTCTCAGAGGAGTCCCTGATTAATGAATTTGTCCCAGCTGTGACTCTGGCTTGAGGCTCAGAGGTTGCCACGGCAATTTGAGGTGGTTGCCATGACGATAGGTGCACCCGGGGCTGAGGCAGACAGAAATGTTGAGAAAAAGGGCGATTTTCTGCCTCGACGCTGGTCTCACATTTGGGCTTATTCTGACAAAACGGTAGCTCCTATCAGAAAAAGAAGCAGACTGTGAGCATCCAGAGGACTTCCTGAACGCTTTGATATGATTTGGTGTTTGTAGAGTAAATATTTTGGAAACCCTTGTGAGTTAAAAACTGGGGTCCCTTCTACTTCTCTCAGAAAATCTTTGTATTGGAGTCAATGGGCAGCAGGAAGGGACCTGGCCACTCTCAGAGGCTCACAGTTTAAATTCTGTAAGTCTCTCTGCTTTGTTGATCACACTGTGTGAGAGAGGACATGTTTGTCTACAACTGTGGAAAAAATCATGTGTGAAGAGTGCAATTTGTGGCTGGGAGGAGTGTGGAAAGTGAAAAATTTCAGACAATCTCTGACAACTTCCCCACTCTAGCCAATGATGTCACCCACTCTAACCCGAACATTCCACGCAATACACACCCATTATAATCTCAATTTGACAAGGCCTCGGAGCATTAGCCCTGTGGTACTAATCGTCAAAAATCAAATTCATATCATCCAACAATATCCATATCCATATTTGTATAGGTGGATAGTGTGTTGATGGATGTCTAAGAACATTGTGTTAATGAGACAACTGAACAGTGAGCATGAAAACAAAGTCTCTGTTGGAGACTTAAACTTTATTTAGATTTTAGTCCAGTGGCTCAACACAGGTTTGCTCTCACTAGCAGTTATATCAAGGAGGAGATTATGCCCTTCCCCTTGTGTTGTGGTGTTTTAGTGTGGATGATCTTCATGACAAACTTATACGACCTTGCTGCATTTTTATAAAACAGAGATGTGTCAGCGCTGTCCTTCTGTTTGAAGTGAAACCAGAATTCACTGAGCAGCACAGAGAGTAAGACTGAGGTGTGCCACTCACTGTGTCGTGGAGTCTGAAGCTTCAATCTGACGTTGACTTGACATGACAGACAGCAGCCTCCTTTTCTCCTCCTCCTATTTAGCTACTCTGCTCTTCTCTCACCCCTCCTATGTGTTCTAAAGGAGGGGAAGGAAATGGGCAAATGAAGCTAGGAAGGAGAAAAAAGTAAAGACAGAGTGAGAGAGCGGGTGAGTGGGTGAGATAAGAGCATGACCTGATATCTTTACATTCTCTGTGTATGCATGTCTTCTCCACAGAGATCTGTCCTATGAATGCATGCTGTTTTGGAGGGGGAATCGCCAACATTTCCTCAAGGTTGCCTGCCTCCACTATTCTGTTTCAGGTCATATCCCTGTTTAACCACCCAGTGGCCTGTGTAAGTGAATGAATCAAGTGCTGCATAAACAGACTCATGACCCCTAGCTTCATTATTAAGCAACACTACTATATCTTGTACAATATGTGAATTATATTTTGTGGCTATCATTTAATTAAACTAAGTGATACACTTAGGTTATTTTAGGTTGTTTTAGCCAATACAAATTCTAACAATTAGCTCTAATCTTCATCTCATAGAACTTTTCTAAAACAGTAGTAAAAATGGGTGTCAACTTGACATCCACAACTTGTGTTTGAACTATGGAAAATGTGTAATACTATGGGCCTACTGACCTTTTTGATGAGTTACTGTGTTAAGTCCTTTGTCCTTTTACTGACAGTTTGAAAAAAGACCACAAATGAGAAATCTCCTTGGCCACTGGTCAGTTTTTTGCAGGCATGTTTAGTACTGTAAATTACAGTAATGAGGAATTACAGCAGTGACAGTTTATTTTCCCAGAATCCTTTGCACTTTACACTAATATACTGTTGATGATTTCACAGTATATTACCATAGATATTACAGTTTAATGTTCAGATTAGAAAATTTGACTACAGTGTGGTGTCATAATATATGAACAATTTGTGTGAAATTTTGTCATAATTGTTGTATGAGGAGACGAGTGGCTAAAGTATCTTGAAAATGTTCATTTTCTCTTCTTTTTATCACTAGTTTTACTATTTATTCTAAACAGACAATGGTCTTGTCAGGTCTGTCAGGCCAGCAAATGCCTGGGAACATCAGCTGATAAACCGCACTGTCAACAAACAACATAATTACCATGGCCGTCAGCTGGCACTTCTGAGGAAGACTGCAGGTTGTTGCAATCGAAACATGTGAAGGTAAAAGAACATCTCCTAATTTATATGTCTCTTCAAAAGAAATACTAAAATGAGTGGCTAAAGTGTTTTGTGAGGTCATGCTGACCTTTGACCTTAACCACCAAAATCTACTGTGTTCATCCTTGAGTCCTATGTTAGGGCCAAATTTAAGAGGTTCTGTGAATGTGTGACTGAAGTATCACGTCATCGGCTGTCCTAACTCTGATATCTCCACTATTATAGCAGTTACCGTTGGCTTATCATCTCACATTATCAGTCTTCCTACAGGGGTAATGAGTTTGTTATTTTGAATATTTCTTTTAGCTGGGGAAAAATATCTCCTGCACCTGCTCAGCAGCTTCTGTCAAGATGCCTTTGAGCAAAGAACCCAGCCGATCCCCTGAGAGATCCATTAGAGCTGCTCAGTGACCCACAGTAACAGGTTGTTCATACTCTGAGGACATTTCCTGTCTGGAAAAAAAGGTCAAAAACAAATTAAAGCCGCTCAGTTTTCATTTTTTAAAGATGGTATAAAATCCTCAGCTGGCCAATAAAAAATTCACAGATATGCGAAGGCAAGTCGGGCGAGTTGGTGAATTCTACTCAGACTCCATCATATTAAAGCACGCAGAGGAAAAACCTCCAGCTGTAATTCAGCGGCAGGAGTGCTAAGTTAGACTCGTTTCTTCTCCACATCATTACTGGACTGTCTGCAGATCACTCCATATGCTCACCTAATGAGGCTTTGAGACCACACACACACACACACACACACACAAATGCACCCTTGTTTTGTTCAATTTGTGGGGACACAGTCTTGACATAATGCATTCCCTTTCTTCTAAACCCCTAACCTTAACAGTCACAACTGAATGCCTAACCTGGACTCATTCAAATGACAAAGGGCCAGTTGCATTGTTTCTTGACATAAAACAGTTGCATAAAACATTCTTGAATATCAAAACTGGTTTTAAACCATTATACAATAGACCTTAGCGACAGAAGTAAATAAGAGGTACCTTTGACTCTTAACTGCAGCATGACCAAGTCTTTGGTGATAGGTCAAGAAGATAAACACATCTCATGAGTTTGAGTTGGAGAACCCACTTAAAGCCAGTTAGGCTGGTGCACTAAGACTTTAGCAACTGCACATTTTTCAGGAAGACATTAGGTCTTTTTATTGCAGCAGTTTAATTAATGCAGACTTTGAGAAAAAATCTCAACCTCAGGTGTTTTGTGGAAAAGTCTTAACCATCCAACAGCCGTTTAAAGTTGTAGGGATCCCCAAGAGTTGTTGAACCCCTTTAGTATTGTGGGTACCCATTTTTCGATACCACAAAACAGGACCACACACAAACACAAAGAAAAATTACACTTATATACAGTTAAATGTTAATGCCACATCAGATCTTCATTGCACAGCACTGCATTACATTTTGTATTGAAGTGACAGGCATGGTAAATGAGGTGAACTGCAAGAAATATGCATTTAATGTGGATGGAAAATGAGAGCAGAGATGGTACAGGTCAGGTCAGGGGTTCTGGTCAAACATATTGAGAATTTGGTAAATGTAGCTTGGTATAGTGAAAAGTGTTGTGGAGAGTAAATGGTGCTGGGTTTGTAGAACTGGTTTTGGGTTACGGTCACAGAGTTGTTGTTCAAAAGCTAGGTGCAACCACTGAGGTTCAAATGGAACCATCTGCATCTTCAACCTACTGCATAGACAGTCAGGATCATCTGGTCCTCTGGTCCTTCAAGTGGTCATTACATGCAGGCTACCAATAGACTTAATAAACTGATAATGTGGTTGATGTTGAAAGTTAGTCTTGCTGAGATTTGAACTGGCAGAACTCATCTGTAGCCAGCCACAGCCAGGCAGTAAACTATGCCTGAGGAAATGACTTCAGGGGTTAGAGAGTCCCTGAGGTGTTTATGTATTTGTAATTATGTTGGTTTGTTGAGGCTGAGGTTGAGTTTTGACTAACTGCTTAAACCTGCAAGTATCCCTCTAATGTGGCCATTTGTTCTGGAAATGTTGAAGGGGTTATTAAAAAAAAAAATATGAAAGCTGCTGCAGATATTTTGAATTGATCATTTTTGATTTCATACTGGTGATGGTAGGACTGGCAATACCTGGAAGGACTGACAACAGATGCATCAATTAAGTGCAAGGGACATGTTGTCAAGGTCAGACACATTGTTAACATGGTCCAGTCAACAGGTGGGCTTTGATTACAGCTGTATATATGGTAAGATCAGTTCATATTGTGCTGTCACAATATAAATGAAATCATAATTCATAATGAGCTAATGAATATTTTCTATTTGTTGCCTTAACTGTATGTTTATTCATGTTTTGTCAATGAGGGCCAAAATAAACTGACTACAACAGTGAATGACTCATGACTCTGCCCAGTCGTGGTTTTATTGTTGTAGATGTGCAAAATTTCAACCAGACAATCTCACTTTGAGCCGCGAGTGGAAACTGTGGCCCTGCAGTGGAAACCAGAATATCCATCTTTTTCCTTGTAGTAGACTAATGAGTGCACTGTTGAAGGCTAATTAGGCTCCACAGCTGTAAGTGACTTTTACTCCACAGACAGACAGGCAGGCAGGCAGACAGACAGACACACAAACACACCACATACACACATACCAGACACACACAGCTTCAGGATGAAGTTGACAAACATGCCAACATGGTTTCATTTTTAATTCCCTCTAAAGTCGACTTCCTCTCCTCCTTTTTCTCATCCCCTCATTCTTCCTCATTCCACCTCTACCTCCAATTTGTCTTTCTTTCTTTCTTACTAGCTATGTAATAAACACACACACACACACACACACACACCATCCAATGTCGTCTGGATGTCATCAGACAGAGAGGTGTCTAGAGAGTCCTCTGCCTCTGGTGACAGCAGTCTGTGTGTGTGTGTGTGTGTCCGCGCGTGCGTGTGTGTGCGTGTGTGTGTGTGCGCACGTCTGTGTACACAGCAACATGGGCACAGGAAAAACAAACAGAGGATGGACAAGGCAAAAGCAACAGACAGAAGGCAAGATAGAGGAAGAAATGAGACAGAGAACGTGCCAGACAGTGGCATAGAGAGAGTAAGAGAGACAGAGGGAGAGAGGGAGGAGAGAGAGAGGAGAGAGAGAGGTAGGCATCAACAGAGTGAGAAAGAGAGGGTAATGAAAGAGAGAGAGTTTGCCTGAGGACACAGCGACCAGCCTTGGCATGCATGGTTAAAGCACAGGCTGATGGGTAGTAAATAACAGTCATTGGGATGTCAGACAGAACGAGGGGGAGCTAGATACAGCAGACAGACAGACAGACAGACAGAAAGACAGACAGACAGGCAGACAGACAGATGGACAGTCAGTCAGACAGACAGGCAGATAGACAGAGAGTAAGACAGACAGATGGACAGACAGTCAGACAGACAGACAGACAGTAAGACTGACAGACAGATAGACGGACAGACAGACAGATGGACAGTCAGTCAGACAGATAGACGGACAGACAGACAGATGGACAGTCAGTCAGACAGACAGTCAGACAGACAGTCAGTCAGTCAGTCAGTCAGACAGACAGACAGTCAGTCAGTCAGTCAGACAGACAGACAGACAGACAGTCAGTCAGTCAGTCAGACAGACAGACAGACAGACAGACAGACAGTCAGTCAGTCAGACAGACAGACAGACAGACAGACAGACAGACAGTCAGTCAGTCAGTCAGACAGATGGACAGTCAGTCAGTCAGACAGACAAACAGAGACTGACAGAAACTCATCTTATCAGAATAAGTAGTGGTGGTAAGCTTGCCTGTCAGATATGTGTGTTTGTCACAATAGCTCCAGTCAGATACAAATCTAAACCATATGAACCTGAATGTGAGATGGTGATGTATTGGGTTGAAGTGGTTTATAATTGGTGATGTGGATGGTAAATTTGTGTCATGGTAAACTGTTTGAAGGACTTGTATGATCAGTTGCATTGGTTGTGGAGAATGACATTAGAAATATGGGATTGTGGATAATAAATGGTGCTCGTGAAATGTTGCGTATAATCATTCAGTGGGTGTTGGGGCTGCATGATATATCATTTGAGCATCACCAGTGCGATGTGTGCATGTGCAGTAGTTACATCATGGGACATGCAATGTTTCAACTTTGTTTTGCTTCAGAAAAGCATCTCTGAACAAGCTCCTTGCTCTGCTTTGATTTCTCAAGAGGCCTCAAACTAAAACCTGACCTGGTCCATGAGTGTTGAAGCCCGGATCCAACGCGGCCCAACTCACTAGCATTAATTCTGACCTGACCTGAGTCATTTATATATTTTCAGCCTGAACGAGCACATCCTGTTGGGTTGGATGGCCCGTAGCCCATTGAGAACTCTTGAGCAGTTGGCTCACAGTCAGCCCCTCCCCCATATTATTTACATGGTAAGTTGTTTTAGCGATGAACTGTTTTACACACAACATCTATTGCACATCTGCCCGCCCTGGGTGAGGGATCCCTCCTCTGTTGCTCACCCTGAGGTTTCTCCAGTTTTTCCCTGTTAAAAGAGTTATTGAGAGTTTTTCCTCAGTGGTGAGGGTCTAAGGACAGAGGATGTAATCATGATGACATGTAAAGCCCTTTGAGACAAACTGTAAAAATGGGCTATACAAATAAAATTGCCTTGCCTCGCCTTGCTGTACACATTTGTTGTCCAGATTCACTTAGATTAAAGCTTATACATGCAGAAGAAAATCAGTTTCCAAAAGTATTATCTGGGCATTTTAGTTGGATCTGGAGAAGTCCTGTCTCAGACAGGCTGACACATTAACATGCACTTTAGTTGTCCAGTTATAGACAGATTAAGGCCATAATTCTTTTTTTTTTTTTCAAGTGTCATGTAAATGTGCTGAGTGTATTGAGTCTGTCTTCCCCTCCCTTCGTGCCAGATATTGTTTGCCTTGGTGCAAGAGATAGTGTGTATGGCTCTTTTTGTCTTTTACTTACTGTTTGCCTACCGATTTGGACCCCTTTGCCTGTTGGACTGAATACCCGTGTCCCAAACTGGTTATTGATTAAACACCCTTGAACCTGTTCTTGCCTGAGGTCTGCTTTGCAGGTCCATTACCAGTTTGTACCTGGCAGCAGGTAATATTGTGACTATGTCTAAAGTCGAGGAAGTGTTTTTTTTTTTTTAACCCAAATCATTATAATTCCTAACCATAACCAAGCCATGAGTATGACCACAAAAAATAAAATAAATATTACCACAAAGGTAGGTATGCCACTCTCAGTCCAGCGAGTTTTTATTATCAGATAGACCTTATATGGCTGTCCAGGTTGGAGGACTTTTTGTAAATGTAAATGACTGTAAGGTATAATAATTGGTGTTATTAATGGATTGCTGAGGCTAGTCTTGGAAAAGTGAATGTCATTGGAAGTTGTTGGGTAACAGCACATGACTGCAAGGAATGGCAAATAATAAAGCAAATGTAAACACAGTGGGGTTGTCACTGAGCAGGGAACATTTGCTGTTAATGGTGTTGAAGGACTTGAAGTACAGTGTGTTAGGCACGGTGGTGGGGTTGGGTTAGTTACACTAATATGGTGTGTTGGACACAGAAAGAGGATTTTGACATTTCTGCAAACCTTGTTATACATAGTCAGTAATGTTGGGGAGTAGAAATGATGTTGAGTTCTTTGGGAAGGTAAATAGTAGCATGGACAGTGAATGGTTGTAAGGATTCAAAATGATGCTGGGGCAGTGATGAACATACACAAAGAGGTTTAGGACAGTATATGTTGTAAACAGGTTATAGTGTTGAGAAAGCTAGTAAATGCTATTAGCCAGTGAGCTGCTAGATACTGGCTACTTGTAGCTCTGAAAAGTTTAAATTTGTAATCAGACCTTATTTCTCCACCTATCAGAATGAAGGTCTTTGCTAATGAAGGGCAGAGAGAGTGAGCCTTCCCTGAAGAAATGAAATTGGCATAATAGAGCACTACTGTCATGTAATCTTTCTCTCATTGATACTTTCTGTGTATGTAGTGGCTGAATCTCCAATTTAGTGATAAATTCAGACATGTTCAAATTAGATAAAATTATATTTCTCTCTGAATTAGAGGAGGAAACACTCAGATCTTAGGAGGAGGAGGTGAATCTGCAGAAGGAGATGGAGAAAGACGTTGGATTAAGGAGGGGGGAAATGAGAGAGTCAGGGAGGTGGAGAGCTTGATGTTATATGAATGGAGCAGGACATGGATGGTCATGAATGTGCACACTCACAGAGGCTGGGGGGTTTTATAGTGTCATCTCAGTGTCTAGCTCTGGATAGGGTAGGCCTGCCTGACTAACCAGGACACATACTCTTCTTCCCTCCCACACTCACAACATGTTAGACAAACTCTTCACCAGCTTTATGTGCATGTGTTTGTAGATGTCACTGATCTGGTTGTGTTGGGAGGTGTCTTGTTGTCACAGGGAGTTTACCCTCTCCACTGTTCCCAAATGCTGCTCATAGTGGGAGGTATTTCTCTCCAACCTGTAAAGTGTGTTGAGATGGAGTATGCTAAGATTTGGTGCTTGACAAATAAAAAGTAATTGGACAGCAAGTGGATTATCATGGGAAGCAGCCCATAGCCCCCCCCCCCCCCTTTAGTTCTTTTAGTTAGATATCAATAAAGTTACAACTGCTGCAACCTAAACAGCTAAACTGGTTGTTCTTTGAGCCCTCCAACTACTAGTTTGGTGTCTCCTGAACTACCACCAAGTGTACCAAACCCCAGCCTGCTTGGTAGTAAGTAATACATTTGAGGACTAAATAGGAGCCTTTGTTGCCATGGTTACTATATTAACCATTATGACTTTGGTTAAGTTTAGAAAAAGGTTGTTATTTCAGTGAAAATATGTACTTCTTCCATATTAGACATCGTTGGTTTTACATGACTACAAAATTAACATCACATGGGAATTGAACACCTCTGTACTGAGTTGTATTCCCATATACCCACAATATCTTGTCATGTACAGTGTCATGAACAAAAACAAAACCAAAACAAACAAACAAACAAAAAAAAAGTTTGTTGGACTTTGTTGGGCTCCACATTTACCCTTGTTGACCCATCCCATCCACCACAACTGTTAATGAAGCCTTTGTCTCTTTACACTGTCATCGCACTTTTCCCATTGCTGCTATCATAACACTATGACCACTAGATGTCCCCTGGCGAGAAACGCCACAATAGGTCGTAATAACCTGCTGCACAAATGACCTATGGATAGGATAGGACTGGATAGGTTTTTACAGGACAGTATCCAATCAGGCTAACATATAAAATACATGGTCAGTGCATGTTCTGCAAATATATAGACGTGAGTATATTGCTACATGTTAGAACATCTTCAGGTCAGACAGCACTTAACATTATACATACACGTTGAATTATTAATTCAGCCTTGCATAAAAGCTCTGAGGAATATTGTCCTTGAATCGTGTGAGTGTACATTCACAGTATGTGTCCTCAGACCTCTTCATATGGGCTACATAGGTGATTGAGCATGTCTGTGCTGGTTAGTAAGCTCATGTATATGTCAGGGGTTAGGGGCTATGTGTGTGTGTGTGTGTGTGTGTGTGTCGTATCAGTCTCCCAGTGTTACCTGTCAAATTCATTTCCCGCTCGCTCATCCCAGCAGGCTTATTTTTGGATGTGTCGTGTGCCCGTGTGGCAGCATGCAGCAGCAGCAGCCAGTTGAAATGCAGGTTGAAGTGCCCATCTGCAGCAAATGACTCTGTGATTGGTGGAGGCGAACGGGCTAAAAGCGGAGGAGTTTAGCTGGGATTAACTTCAATATCTAATCAATGTTGACTGGTGGAATAACAGAGGAAGAGATAGAGAGATGGGTAGAGGAGGGGGAAGAATAAAGCAAAAGGAAGGAATGTGAAGGAGGTGAAAATGTGTGAACGTGAAAGAAAATGTGTCTGTGACAGAAAATAAATCAGGCATGAAGGGAAATAAAAGAGCATGAAAACTGAACATTAGAGGGTGAGGGATGAAGTGGAAAGGGTGAAAAGAGGGGAAAGTGGGATACAAGGGAAGAGAGTAGGAGCAAGAGAAGAGTGGACATGGAGGGAGAGGAGAAATAAGTAGATAGAAGGAGGAGGGGCATGACAGGAACAAATAAGGAAGAAATGGAGTGAGGAAAAAGTCAGAGAAGAAAAAGGACTGAAGAAAGAGAGGAAGAAGATGAAGTGGGGGTAGATGTTAGTGGTGGGAGGAGAGGAGGTGAAATGAATAAAGGGAGGAAGAGGAAGAAAAGAGAGGTACAAGTAGGAGGAAGGGGAGCGGGAGATGAGAGAGAGTACAAGAAAGGGCCAAGTGGAAAAGTAAGAGTAGATGTTAAGACAAGGGAGCAGAGAGAAGAAAAGATGAGAGCACGGAGGAGTGGACAGGCAAAGGGAAAGAAGGATGAGATAGAAGAAGAGCAGGAAAAAAGATGGATTGGGGGAGGAAAAAGAAGAATTAGAGGAGGGGCTGGTCTCCTTTCAGTTGCTGTGCTCTGATGCATGTCAGCGTCCTCCACCCCCAAACATCCCACAATCCCCCATTCACATGAGTTAAAGGGTGTGTGTGTGTGTGTGTGTGAGTCATACTTTTGTTTTGTGGCGGCCTTTAGTTCCAACGAATGGCTTGGACCGCTCAGGGTGACAGTGACACACACACACACACGCACACGCACGCACACACACACACAAAGAGGTGAGGTAATAGCAGGGAAATGAAGTGTGGAATGAAAAGTTGGAGGCTGGAATGGCAAACAGAGATGAACATAGACTTTTTTTAAAGATTATTTTTTAAAGATTATTTAAAATAAACCATACACACACACACACACACGCACACACACACACATAACACACACACACACACAACTAAATTTACAGTTTAACTGACATCACTGAGACGGAGAATAAAATGACTGGAGCTGAGATAAGTGTCCAGAATCATAAACTGCAGCTTCTCTGCAGTGTTGGAGCCTTAAAATCAAACATCTATCAATCAAACACAGCTTCCTCCTACTCCAGGTGACAGTGATTTGTACAAGAGACAGTCTAAATCAGATTGTTTTCATTTTCCACTGATGTGTTGGTAAGTCACAGGCCTCTGCCCACTCAGGACTCTGTTAGAGTCTTTCCACGACATGTTATTTTCTTCAGCTCCTTCACACACTGGCCTGTGCTTTATTTCACTGAAACTCATTGGATTGAGCTGAATTAAGAGAGATTGGGAGAGAGAGAGAGGTAATGACTGAGAGAGGGAAAGAGAGAGACAGAGAGAGGACCGAGCAGATAAAGACAGGGAGAGGTTAAAGTATTGTGCTGACACATCCTGTCTAATGAGAATGAGTGAGAGAGGCTGAAAGGTAAGAGAGAGAGAGACAGAGAGAGAGAGAGAGAGAGGACTTGACAGCCATCTATTAACATTTAGAGTTTTGAGCATCATGAAGTGTAATAGTCTCTCTCTCTTTCTCTCCTTTTAGTTCATTTGGGTAACTGCTCTGTCCACGCCACATTAATCTGTGTAATTAGGTTTGAGGCTCGTTTTACCTCTTTTCCTCTCCTCATCGTTTTTTTCTCTTCCCCCCCTCTGACTTCACTCTAGCTTTGCTCTCATATCTCTTTTTTCTCTTCTTCCTCTTTTTCATTTTCACTTCTCCCCGCTCTCATTCATCTGCCCCCGCTGTGTCTTCCTAAATTTTCTTCTCCTTTCCATTCACCCCTCCATCTTTCTCTATCAGCTCCAACCCTGTCTTTCCTCCTGTAAATCTCTCCAGCTCTGTTCTCACACACAACCTGGAGGACTGACTTTAATTATTCATGCTAGAACAAAACAAGGGACAATAGTAGGAGGCTGTGGAGCCATAGAAGCAGCTCTGCCAAGCTGCACCAAGTTAAACACTGACATCAGCATACTAATGTGCCCATATTTGCTGATATGCTGATGTTCAGCAGGTGTAATGTTTAGCATAGTCACCATTCCAGCTACTGTGTTAGCATGCTATCTAAAACCAAACACAAGGAAGAGCTGAAGCTGGTGGCAACATTCTTGGTTTTGAAGCCAAATACTGGACACACATTGACCTGAGGATGGTACCAGAGAGAAATCCATGTGATTACAGTTCATGACTCTCTGAACCAAACCAGAGAGATGAAACTTGCACAGAGCTTATTTATGGTCTGAATCTCAGCCACAGGCTGAAGACACAGACGACTGCAGGTCTACCATGTCTTGGATCAACTGGCCATCTTTGTCAGTGACAGACCTACATTTATTTACAATGTGGTTCTTCTTTCTCATTTGGATGTGCTTGGTGGTCAAGTTGTCAGAGCACACCCCATGTTGGCAGAGCCCACCCCGAAGCAGTGATGGCCAGTTTGACTCCCAACCATGACCACCTTTACTGCATGCTATTCCCTCATTACTAATGCTATAGAGATCCATGACATGGAGTGTTTGTTTGAAAAACCTGCAAACCTGCCAGGTCAGAAGGTGAGAGTAATGAACAAGGAATCGCAATCAACCAGTCACATCAAGTTTGGAAAAGTATACACACACTCAAGTGGTGACACAGTGAGAACACTGAATCATCAGTTCCATAGTTAAAGTTGGTGTGAACAGCGATCTGAAATGATGAATATGCATCATATATCTATGCATCATGTTTACATGAGAGCTAGCATGTTGCAACTGCTAACCAGAGAACTATTCATCAGACATCTAGCATAAATTTCACCCAACTGATCCTGAATCACATCCAGCTGTCATCTGCTCAAACCAACTCTTTTTCATAGTTTAGAGATTTGCACCAATCACACTCTGCAATTGTTTCACAGTGGGATATTACATGTTATCACTTAGTTATAATGACACAAGCAGCCTGGTTTGGTTCAGTGAAATCAAAGTGGCAGCAGGAATTTCCACAGTAAATTTCCACATTAGCTGCCGGATACTAAAGTTCTTCCTGAACACAATTTAAAGCTCATAATATAACTTCGCTGCAGTCCAGAATAAATAAAACATCATAACAAGTTCAGCAGTCTAAACACAGTCCAGTTCATCATTTTAGAGAATGTAATTAATATTTTCCTCATACATTGTATATTATTTCACCCAACCCGTCGGCTGCTAATCAGAATGTTAAATTCATGACCAGACAGTGGATCAACCACGGTCTCTGCACATGGAACTGCAATCGTTGCATCACTTGTAGGCAGGAAACTGCTGTAACATGTAAGATCCTGACAGAGAGGGGAATAAGTCACTGGGCCTCTCATGTACTGTTTTTGTCTGCATCTCTCCCTCATCTCTTTGTCTCCGTCTCTCTGTCCTCCTGTGTGTTTCTCTATCTCCATCTCTGTGTGTTGCTGATTCATGGCGGAGCTGCAGGCGCTGACATGACAGTCGGTCTGGTAGCACTCAGACACAAGTCCTGCTGGCTGCTCAGCCTCTGTGTGTCTGTGTGTGTTATCTGTGCTGACTGGTCCCGTCCTTCTCTTTGGGTCACAGCCCCACACAGCCTGTAAACCTCAGCAGGAGGACAAACCAGGTCCGGACAGTTTGCAAACAGGAAATCAGAATTTTGTTCTTTGCTCTTTTTCCTGCTGTTAAAATAAAAAAAAAAATCTCTCAACAGTATGTCACATTTTGCTTTTGTGTGGTGAATTATACCTGTCAATCAGTTTGCTAATGATTCCTGGTCCTAGCCTTTGAATTTTAGTTTTGAGGTGACAGTTTTGTCACACTGAGTCCAGTTAATTAAGAGGAAGACGGACAGTAATGCCAGAGACTGTGCCATCTAGTTTCACAATAATACAGTGTAAGGAAGCCACAGCAAAAGATGTGTTATTAACACTGTGGGTGTCAGGAAGAAGAACATCTCCACTTGCTGCCACGATAACTGAAAATCACACAGTAATTCACAGTAATTAGCAAATTTGTGGAGGTTAGAGAGTAAGCAGGATTTAAAATTTTCAATCTTCTCAAACTCGCAGGCTCTTTGATTTCACTTGTGTGTGTGTTTGTGTGTGTGTGTGTGTTAACCAGTATTTTAGCGCACAACATTTGGGCCAATCCTATAACCTCAAATGACGTTGACTGACTCACAGAGAGGTTATATTTCCACCACTGCTCAGTTGAGCTGCTCTGGTTTCCCAGCTGCTCAGGGAACTGCAGAGAAGTGGAGGAGCACTTCCAATACACTGAGCGCCACCAACATTCAGATTACCCTCTTGTGGATGCAGACAAAAATAAGAAATATAGTCTCTCTCTGGCTCACCTGGTGGAGCATGTGTCATTTGGGCCCTTTGCTGCATCACATGCTTCTCTAACTATGGTTCACTGATGATCATGATCATTTGACAGTAAACACAGTTAAAGTCACATAGAAGTGGTCAGTCAATAAATCAGGATTCAATAGGCAGCCCACACTTATAGACCACTAGGTTTGCACCCAGCCTTGTTCAGATTGTCAAGTCTGTCCTGCCTTTGTGCAGATGCACTCACACAACACTTTTTGCACACAAGGTCACGGCCTCTGTGAAATCTGATCAAAAAGAGAAGGTAATAGCTGGTTTGCCCTCAAACGATGTTTGTGACCCATGTGTTGTCACGGTTATGCAGTTATACAGTGTGTTCAAGATAAAATGACAGTATGTCAGGTGTGTCTGTGCACGATCATGGTCCTGCTTATGTGTCACAGTGATGTGAACACAGCAAAGATGTTGCTAACACTGGACAACAATGACCACAACACAGAGCGGCTGTGGAACCAACACACCGTGACACAAATGCTATTCACTCTCTCTCTCTCTCCTCTGTGGAAGCCTCTCTTGCCCCCCTCTCTATGCCCGTCTCTTCACTCCCTCGCTCTTCATAATCCCATTATGTGTAGCAATGACCTGTCAGTGTCAATCAGTGTTGTTGTCATGCCAACCTCCCGCCATGGGCTGGCCTCTGGGCTCCTGGCCAATGGGAATCCTCCCTGCTGATTAGCTCGGGGTGATCTTGTTAGGTTGGCCACGCCCACTCAAGGATAGATACACTGGGATGATGGAGGGATGATGGGTGACTGGGGAGGGGTGGGTGTGGGGGATATGCAGAAAAGAACAGAAGGATTTTCAGGTGATGTAACATACCTTCTGGCAGCCTTGATTGGGCCGTAGCTGAAATGAGCAGGCAGACCGTCTGTCTCTCTGAGTGGGACCTGCTCATGTCATCACTGCTTCATGGGACTGGTTTAGTTTTTCGATAATATAACCATCTGGTGATCAACAGGTATGATAAGGAGACAAGATACTGTATCTACCGCAAGTTATCCACATGTTAAAGTTTACCAAGTTGAACTGACTTTTTGAACCTTAATAATCATCCTTCATTCAAACTTGTGGCTGACCACCACTACCTACATTTTGTGTCACTGTGTTTTCAATGCTGTTTAAACTAGTACAGCTGCAGTCAAAGTGCATTCAAGTCCATTACCACCTATAAGGGCTTGAGGTCGGCTAGTGTGTAAGCTTGAGCCTGCAATACTGGTACAAGAAAGCAATAATCACCTGAAACACAGCATGAATGTGAAAAACATTTCCAAACAACAAGTGGAGGAAAGATGTTCTGGTATGATGCTCCAGGGTTTTTGTCTGTGCCCTCCAAAACTGTAATGAATCACAACAAAGAGAGAGTTTCAAACACACACAGTCACCAAGTGTTTGACGTGGAGGCTCTGATAGCCCTGCTCACTCTTCTTCACTGGGTCTGTATGTGACTGAATCTATAAATGTGGTTTTTATCAGCACATTTCCATGAGTTAGTTCGTTTTTCAACCCGGGTTAAGTCTCTGGGAGCAACATCATACAAGTTAATGACAATGAAATAAATTGGCTGCTTGGTTTAATTTCAGGATGTTTCTGCTCCCCAAACTGAGGCCAGACTGATCCAGAACCAGGTAGTTTTGCTCTATAGTCTCACACTCACCGACTGAAGGAGAGTTTTTCTTTTAAGGTGGGATTGAAGGCGCAGAGAGATGAAGGAGAGAGGGTTTAGCCTGAACTATTTAACACCTGCTTTGTCAGTGACCCAACGCTGCAAGCTTAGCCAGAGCAAATTACCCATAATGCATGTTTAAGTGTAACACCTTCCTTCTGCTAACTTAACCTCTCAACTATGCTTGACCTTTGACCTCTGTCAGCAACCTGAATGTTTCTCTTTCCCTGCTCTGTTTACACTCTTGTGCCACCTGTCACTACTTTTACTGATCAGCCTCTCTATCAGTTGCTCTCTGTTCCAGAGAGCAACACAGTGTCATGACCTCACAACAGGCCCCTTCTCAGCTTAACATAGATATATTCATTGTTCATTAAGTCTGAGGTCAGTTCAAAATGGCAGTCAGCTGCACCCCTGTAAAAGAATCTGAGTATGAACAACCCATTGCACTCTGATGAATGTTTCTTTTTAGTATAGTTACCAATAATTGACTGTTGGCCACAAGCTCTAGTGTGTGATGTGCTGAAGTGTGAGGATTGCTGGGTGATCATTCAATGTTACCATTTGTTGCCCTTTAAGAGGAATCACATATTGTCATTTTATCATACTGTCCAAAAATTATGCTGATGAGCCTCTTAGAAACAAAGCAGACACAGACAAAAGAGGCCACACACAACAGAGACAACTTACAATTCACCATGTGCAATAATTTCACCCACCATCTGTACAATATCACTTACCTGCTGCTAGTTTTTGTTTTTTGGTAACATTTCTCTAATGTCCCCCCTTTCATTTCATGCACCAAAACAGTTTCCAAATAGCTAATTAATATTTTTGAGAATGACAGAAATGTGATTGTTAAATATTCTGGATATATTATGTAGCCATGAAAAAGCACCACCAAAGATTAAACCAACATAGAACATGCAGCTGCACATTTGTATCCACAGAGATACTGCCATGTATCTCCACAGAGCTCTGAGGCTAGATACGCCTCAGAGAATCTTACCAGCCTCGAAACTGCAGGCACCCATTTATTTATTTTAACCCTCTGGACTCTTTCTGGCCATTTGTGTCTAGTTCACTTTCCTTTTTTGGCCATTTCAGCTGTGTTAATGCATATGGAAGAAAATTTTCCAAGGGTCAGGATTTTTTTCTCAGATTTTTAAATTTTCAACTTTAGCTGTTTATATCAATAATATACCGTGTAGATCAAATTGTACACTTTGGCTCAATCGTGGACACTTGTGGCCAGTTGGGACCCATGAACACTACATTTTTTTAATCCCTTGTTATTTACAGTATCAAATCATACAATTTATGTGAAAAGGCTTTCATTCTAAACTAGACTTTGTGAATAAATGAATCATGTTCCATTTATCACATTGCCAGAACATGTGCATGAATTTTCCTTCCTTAGTTTTGCATCTTGGGCAGTTTGGTGAGTTTTCTGTAGAAATTGTATGCATTTTTATGGGAGTAAGGTTATGAATAAACTTGGAATGGGTTTCTTTAAAGGTAGAGTCTACAGGATTTTTCTAAAAAAAAAAAAAAAAAAATAGACTTATACAAAAGAAATCCTGCTGAATCATCACCTATGGGCTTCTACTCATGTGTAGTGGTGACTGTGTCTGCAGAGCCCCCCCACCAGTTGGGACATTTGTGGCCATAGAAAAATTTAATTAGAATATGTATGTTGTTTTTTAATGGGATGTTGAATTCTGTTCTTAACTCATCAAATGATTTTAATTCTGTTGTTTTTGTGAGGCAGGTCTTTAAGCTCAGTTATATCCAAGTGTTTCCACCTCCTTACATCAGTTGACAAACAAATGTTTGTTTGTTTTTTTCCAAGTCAGTTTATTTAAGTTAGACAAAAGAAGAGACACTATGATAGCGTGATTTTTATCTGCAGGAGAATTCTTGGATTTTCACAGAAATTTCAGTGAAAGTATCGTCTTGTCAAACTTGCATCCTGAATGAGGGTCCTCACCTTTCTCTCCTGTCTTGATCCTCTCTGGCTGTAAACTCTCTGATCACGCTTCACCTTCACTCTTCACCCTCTCACCTCTGCAGGTCAGCAGAGAGTGTGAATGTGTCCGGCGCTTATATGGCCTGTTAACCTGTAGTAAACCTGGTAGCTCTAACCCCCCTGAGGAGGGGCTGCTGCACTCCTGCTATATAAATGGATCAGGCTGTGCTAAGCTGGGCAGAGGGCTGAAGATGAGTTTAGCGCAGAAGGATAGAAACCACGAGATCATGGATGCAACATGTTTCACACATGCTTCACTCAAGCTCTATACTGTGTACATGACAGTTTTCTCGAGCTTCTATTTAACTTCTTATCAAATGTTCCCTCGTGTTATTTGCACAAAATTTGAGAACTAAAGTACTTTTACTGTTTTTGTTCACCTGTTGCCAGGGATGTGCGAAGAGGTTCTTTTCAGTGTCCCTCCATGAGAAAAATCACATCTGCATGTTTGTACTGTTTCCTCATTCAAATCCACTGCATGCTGGGATCAGCTCCACCTGCTGAAACTGCAAACAGAGCAAGGAGGAACACTGACTCACTGGACCTTGTGACCAATAGATCACCTGTTCCCTGCTGAGCTGCTGAGAAGGAAAAGGCCCCACTTTCTCATACCTCTACATCTGCTGTCACAGTGTCCTTAAGCAAGTGGAATTACCCTGGATGAACCTATTTGGCAAAGGAAGACTTGTTCTTCTGGACACTGTAAACACAGTCTGTTAGCTTGCCAGCGGTCAGCTGTACACATCGGAGTAACGGCTACTGCAGGCTAATCTGATGGCAGTTAACATGGCCTGATAAACTGCCACTGACTGGACAGTAGGGCAGATTTAAAAGCCAACACAAGATGATAGCACAAGCCCAGACTATGTCTGTATAATACTGTAAATCAGAGTGAAGGAGGACAGGGAAGAAAAAATCAGGCATAGGTAACGTTAGGTAACAGCAGGTCTCTGTAAAAAGCATGCAGATGTTTCTACAGCTCTGTAAGATGACTTTTTCAAACTCTGAGGCTGTGGGACTACACTCAGTCAAACCATGGAAAATAAACTGTCCCTTCAGCCCACAAAGCTACTTGCTTCGTTTTGCCCAGTTCCTGGATGTGTATGAGATCATAGTTGTATGATCCCACACACAGTCTAGTATGGCAGACTGATATCATTTGAGAACAAGCCAAACATAATAATAGTCTGTCCTAAGGCTTTTGTTAGTTTTGTGACAATTGGATAAACAGGAAATTTGCTCAAGACTACTGTATCTCTGATCTCTTAAACCTTATCACACATTTATGGACTGATTGCAGTTTGTTTACAAATGTAATAACTTGTCATTTTTCCCCATTTTCATTCAGTTATCATGTATTAATCAATTATTTGTGAATGTTAAAGTTTATGTTTATGTTAAAGTATTTATTATGGACAAATATGCCATTGGTTTTGGTTACACATTGAAAAAATATGCTCAATAGTTGACCATCTGAGTGGTCTAGCCTGTGACTGTGAACCTCTTCATTCATTCCTTCAGCCCTGGTGGACCTTAAAATCATCCGTCAACAAACAGAAGAGACTGAGCACCTACTACCTGCCTGCATTAACATAACTTAACTTATTAGCTCACTCTCCTGACAGTTGACTTCTCCAATCAGGGCTGAATTAGCAAACAGAAGACAGTTCCACTGGGGCTCAGCCTGTTAGGGAGAAATTCTGTGGTGATGCAGGAGGAAGAAGCATCGGAGTCTTGGATGTCTTATACTGAAGAAGTTTAATAGGGCCAAGCTGCAAAGTTCAGATTCATATACTAGGAAGGTGGACCGAGCCCACAAAGGGAGATGTGCTAACATTCCATTGGCTATTGGGCATAAACGTTAAGATAAAGACTCACACCATCTAGGTGACGTGAGAAGAACAACGGTCTCTCTCTCACTCAGAGTGTTATCTGGCGAAGGTGCCAGGGAAATGAACATGGCCTTGGCATGTCCCTAGGAGAGAGCTCAGGGCAGATAAACTGTCTCTAGCAATGTATCTAAAAGAAAACATCTAATTCTCAACTTTCACCTATAAACAAAGAGGGTTTGACCTTTAACTACACAAACAATACGGAGAAGTGAAATTCTTCCCTAAGACAGCCCAGTTTTCATACTCCACCAACATGTCGACCTGACATCGAGGAGTTCACGCCCTTTTATGTATGCATGCTTCAAATGCTGAAAATGTGGAACAGCTCCTCTGTGGTCGCAAAATCTAATGAGTCACAGATTTTACTACACCTGTAAGGCATTGATGAGATTGTGTGTGTATGTGTGTGTTTCCATCATACATACATGTGTACAGAAGAGGCACAGAGGGAAGCTTCTGTCTGGATCTCTCCTCCTCACAGACTAACTGAAGAATCTCCTCCTGTTAAACTCATTTAAGGCAGCCTGACCATCAGCTCCATCGTCCTGCGCTAAACTCAGTTCTCCTGACCATGGTCAGCTAATTTGAGTCAGACTAATATACTAATATAATAAAGATCCTGGCAGATTAAAAACCTAATTCATACTATTTTCCCTGTGCAATCTAGCTGTGATGGACCAACATATAGATTCTATGCAGAGTTTCAGTCCTGATGAATCATGTACATGTAGCTTCTTATTAACTTACAGTCAATCAACCCAAATATTGTGACATTTGGAAGTATGAGGTCTTCACATAGGAGCAGGCACACTGCCATTCATTGCATACAGATAATCTCATAACTGTCCTCCAGTCTGTTTTTCAGTTTGCCTGATGCTAACCCTGTTAGCTACAGTTAGCAGTTAAGAACATGATTAATTAAGTAGAGAGCTCTGCTAACACACAGGCTGTGTCTGAAATCACTCTCTACTGACTATGTAGTGGACTGTATAGTGACTATACCATTTTGTACTTGTACTGTGCAAATGTATGCATGTGTGATTTCAGACACAGCCACTCTGTTTAGTTTTCAGTCCTGACTTTGTGTAGTTTTAAGGAGTGACTGGTCCATGGACTATAGTGTGACCAGCAGGGACAGGACAGAGATGTGCTGCAGCTCAGCCACACTATGTTATTTTGGATCAGGTTTTTTTGTTGAATCAGTTGAAGCTGATGTTATGTCCCTATGGCACCATCAACTCATCTGCCTCAACACTGGCAGCTCTTAGTCACAGAGAGCAAAGTGAAAATAGGCAGTAAATGCACATGATCTGGAGACATCCTCCACCTGTCAGCCTCGTGGCACCCGTCAGGTGGAGCCCAGGACTAAATGTTGATCCTTGATCTGCTGTGGATTGAACTGGATGTCATTTACACATCAAATACAAATGCCAAATGAATAAATGTGATGTATTTATGTATTTATACCATCAACTCATGCTAATCATGACTGACTGGAGACTCATACTCCACAAGAGCGCCATTATGTAAAACAGGATGATATGACACAGCTAATATGAAAGCTTGCTCCAATTTTAATTCTCCTGGGGCCAAAACTGAACCTGAATGTGTGTGTGTGTGTGTGTGTGTGTGTGTGTGTGCATCAAACCAGAAATATACTTACACATTTTCATTGGAATTATAAAACCCTGTGTTTGCATGGCTCTGCTTTATAAATCTAATTCTTGGAGAAAACATCCTGATGAGGCTACTGACAGGTTCTAACACACTGATCAGTAACTACCAGAAAATATGAAATACTCACAACAAATAAAAGATGATTTAAAAAATTTTTAATGTTGATCATAAATTCATGTAATTAGTGATAGGAACATGATTTTATATGTGGGAGATGGCAAATGTATGGTGAAGGTCTGCACTGTAATCATGACTGTTGACAGCAAGCCATATTGATGCATTAGTACTAACACTCTGCTCACCTGCTCCATCACTGTGATCCCACCTGACTGAATGTTGGTGAGGAATTTCGACCTAAGGCAGTCCACATCAGGTCCAAGATGTGAGGTGTTCCTGTCACACTGTCACCGACAGACAGCAAATATCAGAACCTAATGGAGCCACAGGTTTGATGCAGACAGGGTGAAAAGTTCAAAGCTTTTAAAAGTGACCAATCAGCTGCTTCTCCTGACACTGTTCAGAAACTCTGCTTCACTGCTTCAGACTGAGAACACAGATTCATTCTGCACTGCCGCTCCAACTCCTACTGAGATCTGTCCCAGAGAGACAGGTCTACTGCTGAGTGTACACACACGCACACACACACATGTACACACACACATGTACACACACACACACACACAGCTTTCATCTTCGAGTTTGAGCTCTATATTCTGTACAACTGGAACAGTGAGGTCTTAACAGCCCAAAAACACTGTTCTCTCTCTTTCTTCACATCTCTCTCCTCATCTCACTGTGTGATCAGACTGGAGGGTGCTGCATGTGTGAATCTACACTGTTTGTGTGTTGCCAAAGTGAGGACACACTGGTATATTTGATCAAAAGATGTGCAAGTGATGACATTTTCCTTGGGTGAAAAGAGAGGTTACTGGAACTTCATTGTAAAATTTGTAGTGGAAATAGGCGCTGCACAGAGATATTTAAGTTTTTACAGTGAACCTCATCCAATTGCATCCAGTCTAAAGCTTCTCTTGCACTTCAGCCTGGTTTTAGCGGCAGGAATACACTGCCAAATGGCCAAAGGGGCGAAAAAAGCAGAGTAGTTTGCCTTTGCCAGTGATTTATTCAGAAGATATATTTGTGGTCCAAAAACCACCTGAGTGTAGTGTAAAGATCCTGTAGAGCAAATTTGCAGTTTTGTTTACAAAACCATCATATATTACAGAACTATTCCTGTATTATATACCGAACTGTGGAATCAGAGCGTTAAACTCTATTTAATCATTTCTGAGTTGAGGATCTTTTGATGAACTTGTTACCTTATGGCACTTTTCTACTAGTGCTACTCAGCTCGACCTGACTGTACTGTTTTTGTTTTTTGTTTCTGGCTTTTCCACCTGGTATATGGTACTTGTTTTGGTAACGCCTTGGCTGAGGTTACAATGTGATGTCAACCAACAGCTGGCCACTGATTGGCCAGAGTGTCGTCACTGGAAGAGTCATGACACAAGAATCAAACCCTGTATTTTTAAAAACACCTGCAACAGTACCCACTGATCTGTACTGAGACTGTTACTCTGTCACATGAGTTGCCTCCACAGTCCTTATTTTTCAACAGTGTTTTAAAAATAGCTCCGAAAACAACTGAGATTCTCTGGTAACAGGCTGAAGAACGGAGCCGACCTGACCATCTCCCTCCCAGACTTTAACCTGCTGCACTGCATCATGAGCTATAGGAAAATCAGATCTGTTGCAGACTGAGAGGGACAAGGTCACTGGTCTGGCTCACAATCTGACTCTGGGTCTGTTGGCTTGTGCACATTAGGCTGTATTTTACCAGTTTGGGAGTAACGTTTTCTTTTAGTGTGAAGTGAACTGACAGGGATGTGGACTCATTCCTCACACCAGGTGTGGTTTCAGTGCCTTCAGTGGACACACCCCCGGTGGTCCAGAGGGGAGAATACAGGTTATTTCTTCACATATTTGAAAATTTATGTTATATATCTGGCAACGTTTTTATTCATTCAAATCTGGCATGGTGTTCATTGCACATTTTTCTGTGTTGTGACAAACTCAGAACATATTTTCTGCTTTACAGAGTCTTTAAGGTCTCCTCTCTCTGGAGCTCAGTGACCTGATGCACATGGTTAAACTGTAACAGCCCACCATTTCCTGTCATGTGACAAAATGTGACAGACAGCATCATTACGTAACATATTTGCGGCAGTTTCAGTCACTCTGTTTTCGTGTGCTGAGCTCTTTGTGTCTGAGCTGAAGTGTTCAAACGATGATGTGTGTACAGCAGATCACTTGTGCATATTTAGATGTTCAGATCTTGTCTGTCTGTGTGTATGTGTGTGTCTGTGTGTGCGCCTGTCTGTTGATGTAATTGCATGTCTCCCATGGTCCCCAGAGTGCTCTCCACTAGTCAATAAAGAGCATAA
This sequence comes from Caranx ignobilis, assembly GCA_021432705.1. Taxonomy (NCBI): domain Eukaryota; kingdom Metazoa; phylum Chordata; class Actinopteri; order Carangiformes; family Carangidae; genus Caranx; species Caranx ignobilis. The sequence goes on from MU269990.1 coordinate 20,154,091, forward strand.
TGTTGTGAGTTTATCCTTAATGCCCCAAGGGATTGGTGGTTGAGTGAGCTCATTGCGGTTTGACTGGTGTACTGAGTGGACACTAGGGACAAGAGACATTGAGAGTGAGTGAGAGAGAGAGAGAGAGAGAGTGAGAGAGAGAGAGAGGCTTTTGTGCACTGTGTGGAGTAAATGGGAGAGGAGTAAACACTCAAATGGTCAGTCATTATTAGTCTTGATTCCATAACAGTAGTGGGAACCCTGGACATATGTTTTTGCGGTCTGATTCTGTTTCTGGTTTAAAGTAATGTGCATTAAAGAGCATAATCTGCAGCAACCACAGCTGATAATAATAACTCCTCTAATAATGATCATGTTCTTTTCACAGACGAATAAACAAAGGTGCAGAAAGCATCTTCATCAGTTTGACAACAAACGTGCTGTTAATTCACACAACATACTATAACAGAGACATGTGCAGGGGACACCAATAAAAAGACAAATCTGGCTTTGACATGTTCCATATCCAGTTGTGACTTCGACATTAAAAGCTTTGAATAACAAGTGTGTTCCAGGAGATTCATCACTTTTTAGTGCCTGATAGTGAGAGACAGACACATATTTCCATGTGTTTGCATGGTGAGCTCTCAGGTCCACCATACACATTGATATGTGGATGATCTGCACTGGAAAGTGAGTAGATCATAGCCTGTCGTCCAGTCAGGTGAATAACTGTATCATAGCAGTTTTAAATCAGTCTAATCAGGGTTGGATCTGTGACTTTTAACTGATAGAAGCTGAAGCCAGTTTAGAAAGTGGCCACATGATCACTGGTGTTAATCATCTGGCCTCATTAGGTAATTATCAATATACCAGAAGTGTATATTTGCACATTTATAACACACACTGCTCAGTTTGAGCAGCAGGTGGTGTGTGTATAATAACTTCTGTAATAATTATCATGTTCTTTTCCTTTTTCCAGTCAAATTATTGCTGTAATAAAACAAGTTGTTCAAAGTTTCTCTCTGTGCATGGTGTAGGAGTGGATGGTGAAGAGCTGCAGACCTGAGTCCACTAAGGGACCCGTCTGTTCTGGATTCCACAGGGAGGACCGAGGAGGCCGAGCCTGATACTCAGATCTGACGCAGATTTTCCTTCAGACTGAGTGATTGCACCTGAGGGAACAGTGAGCTGGACCTGTCCTAATCTACTGAGGCTCTTAAGCTGGTTAACCTTTAACCCCCGGGAGCTGAATGAAGACTACTCTGTCTCTGTGATGGTAACATCATCCTGTCTTCCTGTATTGTTTAAACCAAATCAACCTGTAAATCATGTTCATATCAAATCTGGATTTTTGCTTCCCTTGATAACTGTAACTCATCATAACCTATTGTATTGTTAACAACATATGTGTTGTTAAGTTATATCCCTAATGTTTCAATCAATTCTTAAACCAGAGAAATCTGTGATTCCAGTGAATATATCACTACCATATCTTCTATCATGTCTCGGTGGTTTTTGGTGCTTTTATCCAGTTTAGAGCCATATCTTATACCTTGTATAAAGGCCATGTATCATGTGTCTGTGAGTAGTGCTGGTGAATCTTTGATCCCGTGGTCAGTTCATCTGTCATCACCTCAGCTCCCAGTCTCAGCTCCAGGCCCTCCCTGATGTCTCATGCTTGTCATATAGCACTGACTAAACACTGACCATAAATGAATTGGTCAGAGCAACTGTAAGCAAGCCTCTGAGGGAAATGTCACTGTTTTAAAGTCTTAAACTTTGTTATATTTTCTGGTGAAATGTTTTGGTTTTTGTAAGGCTGGGATATCAACCAGTCAGAGCAGGAACTGTCCAACTGTTGTACTGCAGTTCATTTAAAACCTGGGGACACAACACACACCACTGAAGTATCAACAAGAAGCTGCCCTGTGAGCACTGGTGGTTCTCAGAGTGAATAGGTTAGGATTTGGGTGCCATTATTTTTTCTTTTTAATGTCTAATCACCTGATGTGTGGATGAATCAGGAACAGCTCATGTCCATTCAAGCCTTTATAGGAACCCTCACCTGCACTGTGTTTATAACTGTTGGCTAGTCAACCACAGTTTCTGCATTCAGACAGAGAGTGGGAGGAGGTCTTCTCTCGATTAAATACATTTAAAAAAAAACAGGGGATGACCTGACCCAAGCAACAGATCACTGCAAAGCTGACTCAGCAGTCCTTAAATATACTGTTGAGTTTGAATTCATGACATGTGGTCAGATGTGTCCTCTGTGTCCTCATTCCTCTCCCTGTCTCGACACTTTAACGCTCACAATCAGTCTTTCTTCAAACTCTCTGAGGAGGTCAGGTTCTCCCTGTCTTTTCTCTTGAATCTCAGTGGAAACTCAGATGTATACAAAGATAGCAAATAAGTCGGGCAGATTTTGGGGGAAATACGGATTAAAAAGAAAAAAATCTGCACAACGTAACTGAAACTGAAACTAAAAACAGTGTAAAACTGCAGATGTCTGTGAAGAATCTCAGTCATCCAGTTCCAGGTTATCCAAGAAAGAGTGATTTGAGGGCAGCTAGAGATGGATGAGAGCTCAAACATCTACAGCCAATATAAAGTGAGGTTAAAGTGTCTTTGAACATTCTGTTAAACTTGAAAAAAGTAAAGGTGTTTAAGAGGTACGAACAGCTACATGGAGGATTTCCAGCTTCCAGCATCAGCTTCTTAAACATTCCAGTCAGTCGCCTCTTCTATTGATTTGCTTCAGAGCATCAGATTAAATAATTAAGTACAAAAAACACCCCAACATCTTCCTGTTCTGATTCTCCGGATACAACACGTCACTTTTCATTTTGAAAAAAACTCAAAACGCACACACACATACACACAGACACAACAGAGACAGTAGGCTGGCACTGGTGTGACAGTGTATTCATGGGTGGTTGTGATGTGTGTTGCCCTGGCAGTAAACCAAGCTCCTTCAGTCAGACCTCCAGTCAGTCAGTCAGTCAGACAGTCAGTCAGTAAGTCAGTCAGTCGGTCAGTCAGCTGGTCAGTCAGTCAGTCAGACAGTCAGTCAGACGGACAGTCAGTCAGATAGTCAGACAGTCAGTCAGTCAGTCAGTCAGACAGTCAGTCAGTCAGTCAGTCAGTCAGTCAGTCAGACAGTCAGTCAGTCAGTCAGACAGTCAGTCAGCCAGTCAGTCAGCCAGTCAGTCAGTCAGTCAGCCAGTCAGACAGACAGACAAACAGACAGTCATTTGGTCAGTCAGACAGACAGTCAGACAGTCAGTCAGACAGACAGACAGTCAGTCAGTCAGTCAGTCGGACAGTCAGTCAGTCGGTCAGTCAGTCGGTCGGTCAGTCAGCCAGTCAGACAGACAGACAAACAGACAGTCATTTGGTCAGTCAGACAGACAGTCAGACAGTCAGTCAGTCAGTCAGACAGACAGACAGTCAGTCAGTCAGTCAGTCGGACAGTCAGTCAGTCAGTCAGACAGTCAGTCAGACAGTCAGTCAGACAGTCAGTCAGTCAGACAGTCAGACAGTCAGTCAGACAGTCAGTCAGCCAGCCAGTCAGTCAGTCAGTCAGCCAGTCAGACAGACAGACAAACAGACAGTCATTTGGTCAGTCAGACAGACAGTCAGACAGTCAGTCAGTCAGTCAGACAGACAGACAGTCAGTCAGTCAGTCAGTCGGACAGTCAGTCAGTCAGTCAGACAGTCAGTCAGACAGTCAGACAGTCAGTCAGTCAGTCAGACAGTCAGACAGTCAGTCAGACAGTCAGTCAGTCAGACAGTCAGTCAGTCCTGTCTGAGGGCTCCAATCCTAAACTATTAGCCAGAGGAACATCCTGACTTTACCTTGAGCCACACTGATGACATAGACCTCAAATGCAAACACACACACACACGCACACACACACACATGCTTGTCCCTTCTCACATATGGGTGTAGGTGACGCTACCATAATTGGTGAGTATACGGGCATTATTATTAGCTTTGACTGCAAATAAAGAAGGATGTAGCCTCTGTGATGTCACTTGTAGGTTTCTGAGGAGTGCTTCCTGAGCTCAGGGTGGTTGACTTCAATGCCCCCATCTTGCCAGCTCCTGGTGCCACAGGACTCCCAGCTGACACAAAATTAGACAAGGAGGAGGAGCTGAAACTTGGTGCCTGCAGCTGTCACTCAAAGAGGCCACACCCTCAATTATAAATGTACCTATGTACAGTCATCACGAAGGAGGAGATTAACCGTTGAGGCCAAAACCAAGCCAGGCTGTGAACATGTTCATTTCTGTGGTTGGACATTTGAACATGAGAACATGTAACTGTTCCTTCCTCCTTACTTTTAAAGACACACTGATGAGATGCAGAGACAGTGCAGGATGCAGTGTTCAGGTGACAGTGACCTTCCTGAATCCACTGAAGAAACCACGTTTTCATCCAAAAAGGCCTCAGACAGTTAACACATTAAGACCAGAGCACAGGCGGGAAGAGTGCAGGGGTGTGTCACACAGGGGGCCAAAATTTATGTTGCGGGCCAGACAGTATGGACATTTACTGAACTGACAAAAAAAAAAAAAAAAAAGATATTGTTTCAATCAGAAATATGATTTTTTTTTAAGTAAATATTATTAAATAAAAATATAATGAATGAAAATAAAAATACCTTTTTCACTTTTTCACTTCAAAGTAACGTTTTTCATCAACAGTGCCTTCAGGCTAAATGAGAATGTATCAGATATGAACAGGACACAGAACAGACACACACACATATAGTCTGCTCTCTCCTGTGCCAGACGCTTGTCCTCTTTTCTTGGCTGCATGGTTCATGTGTGTTTGGGGTTTGGTCCTTAGCTGAGTGGAGCTGTGCATCAGTGACACGACTTCTGTGTGTCCATCTGTTGTCAACAGAGCAGCAGCTTGGTGCTTGTCCATCTATTGCTTGGTCATGACCGTATAGCTGTTGCAGTGTATTATGGGATTTGTAGTGTAATTATAGAAATGCGAAATTTTCTCACGGGCCACATAAAATTGTATCGCGGGCTGGATCTGGCCCTGGGCCTGAGTTTGACGTGTGTGGACTAGCGGTGGTACTGGTGTCTCTGGCACACCACTGGGTCCTTGATCACCTCTTACCAAGGCCCTTCATCGCTGATTTCTCAGGTTATAACGTCCCACCTCAGAGAGAATCAAGAGAAATGGAGAAACCTGAGCAAAGCTTCTGAATACTCATATGAGTAGACTCAATGTGATATTTCCATTTTCAGTTTTTAATAAATTTGCATTTTCTAACATTCTTTTTGAATTATTTTATCATGAAGCTGCAAAATAAGAAAATGGGAAAACTTTCTGAATGAACTGGATGATCTGTTGGTCCAACTTCCCAATTACATGATATAAGCTGTTCCACAATATTTTGAAAAAAATAACTTCTTTTAAAGAACACACAAATAGAGTATTATGGGGTGGGGTGGGTGGGAGTGGGTGTGGGTGGGTGGGGGGGGGGCAGTTTCTCTGTGGGTTTTTATTTGGTCAAACCTAGAGAATGTGTTTGAAATGATAGAATCAAACAGGGGGTCCTTTAAGGTCCCTGAGACCCCAAGATGTTGTCAGTCCAGGATGGCTCATTCACGTTAGAGCTGAGGGAATGTGTGTCCAGCCTGGAGCCACACACACTGAGCATCTGTATCTGTACTACCAACACACACACACACACACACACACACACACACACACACACACACAGAGAGAGTAAGCATATGAGCACTTAAAAATGGGGAGGAGTACACATTAATTAATGCAGGACCCTTATAGACTCAGAAGGTAGAAGAAGCAGACAGCAGCAAACCCCAGTAAACAGAATAACTCCATTACATCTGAGTTGAATCAATAGCATGTTTCCATCTCACATCAGTTTTCTTTAAATCTAACTGTAACCTCTGTGCACATTTTAAATCAGATTAACTTCAGTTGCTTGCTGCCACATCTTAATTGAATCAGTGCAATAATGTTGTTTAGCTCTGATTTCTGTTGAGAGGAAACAAAAAAGTACAAGTATTTTATTCTCATCCCATGCAACACAGCTCTTCATGTAAGAATGTGAGATTAGAATGAATATATGACTGTGCAACAGATGCCACAGTCTGAGGAACCAGCAGCAGACAGAGATGGGACATGTCTATATGCTGCAGGACTGAATAGGTTTTTTTGTGAGACAGATGCAGCTGAAGAGTCCATTAGACAACAACACACTCAGTGTGCTCTTCATAAATAAAGACTGAAATATCTTAAATTCCCCAACACAGCAGCTCCAGAGCTGGAATGTGGATTCTGCTCTTTACCATCAGCCTTCTCCCTCTCTCTTTCTCTCTCTGTTTGTTTCTCCATCGCTGTTGACTTGAATATTAGCATAAGCTCTGTGTTTGCAGATGTAATTGTGTGGTAAAGGCGTGCAGAACATTACAGGGTTTACATTTTAAATGATAATGGACTTTGTCATTTCCTTTCAGATTGAAACAAGCGTTATCTGATCAGCAGCACCATAACTAATCACCAGGAACATAATACATTGCTGTAAATCACTGGTTTTCTAAATCAAAGTGGTGTATGTGCACAAGCCTGATTTCCACTCACACTTACTCGAAAGCCGACTTGATCTGAATAGCTGTTCTAAGTGGTCACACTCAAAGGCGGGGTGCAGAGGTGGCCATCGCAGTGATGGCCATGATGCTGTGGTCTATAAGAGCTGGATAGCAACACACATTTCAAGCAGTCTTTTCTTCATGAGTCACACTGAGTTGCACATGCTTCCCCCACACACACATACGCACACACACACACTTTGCCAGGAATGGATGTGATAGAAAGTTACAGAACCTGATGAAGATGTGTATTTGTGCAAAGTTCTCCAGCAACACTGAAGCAGCCACATAGTTTTGTGCAGATAGATTGTGCTTTGAGTTTTGAGTTTTGGTTAAATGCTCACTACTCGTGGAATACTACATGGTGTGTACTAGAAACATTGCTCACAAGTGATGCTCTGTACGCTTGTGGTGCCATGGCTTATTTTGCTGTCCTTGTGTGTGGTATGTCGTTAGCAGGGCTGCCTAACCTCTTTTTTGCCCTGCTAATAAACCTCCTACATCTGATCAGAAACCAGAGAAAACAAGTGTCTGCGTGTTTGATTTAATTGCATTTGGAGAGTCACTGAGTGGAGTTGTGCTGCTCAGCGTTTGTATTTTCAGAACGTTTGGGTGAGCTACACTAAAGCCAGTGGTGAGCTGCTGGCAGCTCAGGAGCCATTCATGGAAACCCTCACTTTAATATCTCTTTAAATCAGGATCGATCCTCGGTTTTAGAGGCTTTTCAACTGAAAACAGCTCTGCATTAAAGAGTTTTAATCAACCAAATCCTGTCTCAGATTGCTGTGCCTACCAGGGATACTACTGTATTTGATTTGTTGTCCCCACCTGATGACATCATATTGCACTGTGGCGAAAAGCTGGGCTAGCTTCAGATTTTTCCCTGGATGACTTTGTGTCACCAGAGGTCCGATCCAAGGTAAGGCTGCATTTTTAATGCAGGTCTGTCTGAATTTTGAAGCAAAAGCTACAAGAACATTATTGAAAATCTTTTAATCTTTCCCTCAGGGTTGTGACTCTCTCTGTTTCTCTCGGCCTCGCGACCATGCGGGGTGAAAAGTCCATGGGTAGATTCCTTGGTTAACATGAAATTATTTGCCCTCTAACTGAATTTGAGGCGTTTTCTCAGCTGTGAGAAACAATCACCTCCATTCATGTGCTTGCTCTCCTCCTCCCCTCGCTGCCATTACATTTCCACGCGCAAAGGCTGAAAAACTCGCCTTATCTATCTGAACACACATGCTCTATACTGGACAATGCATAGATAAAGTGGAATCCAGCATACTAAGGCAGAACGTACAGCGAGACAAACAGGAAGAGGGAGAACAGAAATGTGGTTTTGGAAAAAATGCTGCTGCCATTGGCACAAAATGAGGTCTTAGTTTTAACTCCTTAAAGCCTGATATGAATACACATTCATCTACAATAGAGATTTCAAACTCTCAGGTTGATTTGCTGCTGATCAATTAAAACTTTATTCAATATCCTACAAAAAAAAAAGAGGTCTTCCATGAAGCACTGTTTTTCCTGTTGGAGGAGGAAACACTCATGGCTCAAATTTTAGAGTTTTAAGATACATATATAGTTGTATAGTTGTTGTTTAGTCTTGTCATGAAGAAGGAAGTTGTTTTCTGATTCATTTCTTAATGAGCACATATCATAATCATCTTTGTCCCAGCTGTAAGCCTGCCAGCGCTCCAAACAGATGGAGTATGTTCATTAACTGGATCACCAGCAGAGCAACTGCACACCAACACACACACATTTGAACTTCTGTCATTGTGAGGACACTCGCTGACATAATGTATAATACTGTAGATGACTAATCCCCTGACCTCAATGTCTCAGTCCTCAAACTGGCCAAACACATACACACCTGTTGACAGTGATTAAGAATGTCCGCCACACACTCTGCACTCTCATGTTTAAGCCTATATGTCCACACTACTATGTCTCCATCTGACATTCCTATGCACTGGGCACGCATGAGCTGGTGTAAACAGGAAGCTAATAATTGCCTCAGCAATTGATTGGTTGCACAAAATACTTCAAACGAGGAGTTATGCAGACAAATACAGCTTTAAAAAACAGGATTTAACTGCATAACAGCTGCTAGCAAAGAAAAAAGCATCAAACTTGTAACTTCATTGCCCTGTCATTTTCACCACTGGTGGACAGGGCTGCGACTGTGGGCCACAACGTCAGTGTTTCCAAGTCTCCAAGTGTGGATGTAGCCTCACAGCACACGCCGTTGACATCATCCTTGATCTGATTTTAATGATCATTTTTGCAACATTACATGGTTTCATATAGACAAGATTCTTATACAGCAATTTGTATTTAGTTGTGTATTAAACATGTATTTATGTCATTAAAAGATTTTTTTATCAGCATTGGTAGCAAACCACAAAAAGTCAGTGGAGCCTTTATCAATATTTGGTAATCATTATTGATAATGAACTTTGGAAAATGGTCCTCCTTTACTTTTATTGGTCCTTACAGACATGTCTTCCATCACTGTCAGTACAGTGGGTTTGTCTGTGGGATTCACACGCTCACAACACCAACCCCTACACACCTCCTGCTGACAATGACAATGACTTGCTATGTACACTGGGTCTCATTCATGAAACGTTAGTAAATCTGTGTGTAGATTTGCACATAAAAGCTCACGCTACTAAAACCCTACTCCGGATTCATGAACACTCTCATTCTCATTCATGAATCTCAGATTTGATCGTAAGCACATGTGTAAGATCATGAAGACCAACCCATCGAAAATTAGCAGCACGCCCCCGGTGATCAGCAATTAGCATAGATCCACACCCATGAATAGCCATATAAAGAGACCATGACCACCATATAAGGAGGAAGGTGCATCCTGTCCACCTGCGATCATGACGCAAACAAGGAAAGAGGGAGAGAGAGAGAGAGAGAGAGAAAGAGAGAGTTTGGGGATCAAAGTCATTCTGGGTGAAGTGGAGTCCAGGAAAAATATTTAATTCTCTTCTGTCAGTAGTGGTGTGACTGGGACAGGTAAATCAAAGGTGTGGAGAGAAGTAACATGTAGTGAATCAAGTGCCCTCGGTTTAAAGGACCATTGAGTTGAAGAAGGAAAACCAAAATAATTCTATATGAACCAAGGAAAAAACACATATAAGAACTAAAACAGTCGCAGGAGGAGGCTCTTCTTCACAGCCTCAGCTGTCTGCTGCAGAGGAGCAGCTCTGACATCAGCACATGAAGCTGTACAGGCAGGTTATATTCTCACTGATGAACCAGCCGTCTCTCACAGCTCCTTCCAAACCAGTGCCAACTGCGCTACTGCGCAGGATGAAGTGTGCGTCCACCGAGTGTGTGTACACAACAACACACACTTTGCATCACATTTCAGCTGTGTATTGATGAAATTAAAGGTTTTCTGGTTGACCTCATATATCAGGCCATTATCATCATTAGATGGAGCCTTGATGCGTACGTGTATGCCCGATCACTAAAACCTGTCATTCTCCAAATATTTCTAATCGTTTGTCATGTTTACATTACAGTTTTAAAGGCATCAGTGTATTGTGAACATAACAGAGCACAATACAGATTTAAACTGTGCATTCCCACATTTACACCAGCTCTACACGCAGTCAGGAGCAGCTGTAGATTTTGTGAGTAGTTACGAAAAGATAGGCGCTAAAAGAGTGATGAATGTGGAAATCCACGTAAAGTTCCTGCTGCACACAGTTTACACACAAATGTCTGCTGCTCACGTTTCATGAATGAGACCCATTATGTGCATGGTAACACACACACGCACACACACACACACACACACACACACACACACACACACACACACACACACACACACACACACACACACAAACTGCCTGTCTTGTAGTGTTAATTCCTCATAAGTGCCTTAGCAGTGTCACCAATCAGTGACTCGGCGTTCAACAGACACGTGAGAGCAGCACAAGATACAACACGCAAATCTGTTGTCAGACACTGTAAAACCTGCCGTCATCCACTGACACGCACACAGAGTGACATCATGCATTCCTGCGTGTAGCTCCAGTTTAGAAGTTTTCTATTATTTAACAGTTTGTCTTTACACAGCATCATAACAACATCCTCTGCTCTTAGAGCCTCACATCGACCGAGGAGAAACCTCAGGGTGAGAGACAGAGGAGGGATCCCTCACCTAGGACGGGCAGATGTGCAACAGATGTTATGAACAGACAAGAAAACATGAAATATGGAAAACCACGGAAATGGAATCAGTCAGCAAACAAGAGCTGGTGAAGACAGCCTCCATAGCCTCCATCACCTCCTTTCTCCTGCTGTTAAACCGGACTGCACTCCCTGCTCACGACCCAGTCTGTCGTCCAGTAGTCCCATTAAGCTGGCCTTCCCTCCCTGCCCACCAGGAGCTTCCATCATCATTTTTCGTTAACTGACTGATTCCATTTCCATGTTTTCCATATTCCATGTTGTAAACTGTTTTCTTTTCTGTATACAACATCTATTGCACGTCTGCCCGTCCTGGGTGAGGGATCCCTCCTCTGTTGCTCACCCTGAGATTTCTTCATTTTTTCTTGGGAGTTTTTCCTCAGTGGATGTGAGGATCTAAGGGCAGAGGATGATGTCATGATGCTGTGTAAAGACCTGTGAGACAAACTGTGTGTAAAAATGGGCTATACAAATGAAATTGCCTTGCCTTGCCTTGCCTTGCCTTGCCTTGCCTTCTGGTGGGAAGGCTACTGGGAGAGCAGGCCAGTTTAATGGGAGTACTGATGGGTAGACTGTTTCATAAGCAGGAAGGGCAGGTTGGTTTAGTAGCAGAGGAAAGGAGGTGATGGAGGTAGCGGGTGGTGCAGAGAGATGGAGCTCTGGAGAGATCTGTTAAAACACGGAGTGCGAGTCACCGAGGCCAGACTACAGGGTGCAGCAATTCCACTTTTCCACTTCAGTTTTGATCATAACTACCAAATATGCAATTATTTTCAAAATTTAACCCTTTAAATCCTCATGTATATGATGAAAGCTCATCATATTTTAAAAATATGGGATGCAAAGTGAAATATTCTAGGGGCATTATTACAGTCTTGGATATGTCAATGATGAGAAACAACATCAGTTTTCATAACTTTTTGTTTTTCTGTTATGGCAGATTAAAGAAACAGTTCCCATAGACATCTATTATAATGAATAGACCAGTAGACTGCTGTGGCAATGGGAGATTAAAAAACACCCTACACCAGGCATGTCTAAACTATTCCATGAAGTTTGGAGATGCCTGGTCTGAAGGGTCATCGGAGGAGGATGAGTAGGGGGAGTTGCTGGCTGTTGATCTGGGGACTTCCTCCAGGGCTTGGGTGACATTAAATCTGTGTGCCATGACAGTAGCCAACCTACTTCCCCTACTTTCCCTATATTGAAAATACTGGCACCTAAAATGTTAAAATTAGTACTTAAAGCATTCAAATTGGCATCTAAAGGGTTAAATATTTGAAAATAATTGAACACTTGGTAGTCATGATCAGGACAATGGGATAAAAGATTTATGAAAACAAAAGTGGAAAAAATATAAATATATGATATTTTTAGGTAGTTTTAGAAGGGGACAAAATGTCCCTTTTCAGAAATTAAGGAGTTTTTTGCTACACAGTGAAAGATTGTGTAGTATAGGATTTGTGTTTGAAATTCGAAAAATTGTCAAAAAATGCACAACTTGACCAAATATAATGAGGCAAACAGTGTGAAGTTAGAGGAGAAATTACAAAAATGTCCCTCTCAGGTGTTAGGGTTAATTTACATTTTTTACACGCAATACCAACGTTCTTCGCCGCCTTCTTTTTTTATTCATTCAGTCTCTACGCTTTCTGTGCATGGAAACTACCTTTGGTTTTAAAAAGACCCAAAAAACTAAATTCCAGTTGATGCAGAACAAGGTGAAGAAAAATAGATCATAAATTATACATGATGGAAGTTAAAGCTGATGAAGTCAAATGAGAATATGATGATTCGATCTGATGAGTCGAGCAAGTCTGAAAGTGAGAAATAAACACAACATAAAACATGACAAACACAAAATGATCTATAGAATGCAAATACAATTCATTTTATTTATATCTTCAAACACACAGACATTTGACTGGATGTAATGTCAGATTTTCCATAAAACAGGTGAAATGTTTTCAATGGCAGCTGACCTATTAAATTCTCCTTTCAGGTATTTCATCAAACCTCTAAAGCCTTAAAACCTGTCACCATCATCATCATCATCATCATCATCATCATCATCATGGGATGGCATTTTCCCCTGACAGTCAGATGTATGGCTGTTATTGAATCTCACCTGCGGCTCTGACAAATAACTGACTTGGAGACAGTCTGACAGGTGAGACCATCATCTGTGAGGATGCACTAGTTTTAACTGAGCAAAACTGCTGATGAAGGATGCAGCTGTGACATAACGTAGCTCCTCAGTCACTTAAAGCACAGTAAATCAGGCAGCATTGTCTTTAACTTCTAACATGACATCATTGACAAAATAAAAACAAACAAACAAAAAAAACAAATCAGTCAGAAATACAACGGCAGCACACAGTTCTCTCAGATAAATATTTTACATGTTTTAGCCTTCTTAATATGTCTGCATCATGTAAACTCCATCATGTGCTCATGTCCGCAAAAAGGCTGACATGTCTGCCTGTGCAAACACTCAGTGTTGTAAAAGCAGAGCTGTGTTTGAATCCATTCCTTTAAAAAAAAAAAATCAACTTGCAGAGACATGAAACTAACCTGCCAGACTGATCATCATCTGTACGCTTTTATTTTGGTAAAGGTGAGGTTATTGGCCTACAGCTGTGTTTCAAATGGATCACCACGCACCAACAACACAAGTCTGACTGCAACAAATAACAGGAGAGAAACTGATGGATTATTCCTGCAGAAGGATTCATGTCTCTGCGAGAGGATCTTCATAGAGGTGGAAAGTCTGACAGTTAACAAGGAAAACCACCTTCATAAATCGAATACACTGACGTGCTCTAGAGAGCACTCAGCAGTAATGTTTCCTGGGTGTGATTTGTAGTTTGGGACAAAGCATAAAAACAACAAACTGCAAAAACAGACAAAAGCAGTTTTGCACAGCGAATATACAACCTGTTACAAAACATCGTCATGGATTACAAGTGCTATCATGGTGAGGCAGGACAGGTAGGTATTACTGAATATCTCATCACTGTCACATGAAAAGTTGCACTTTTACATTAGCTTTAGCTACATTAGCACCGATATAACCTTATGTCATAACCATCTTGCTCTGTTCCATTGACTGTTGACATAATGATGTAAGTCACAGAGGTTGTTAGTTGATGTGACTGATGGATTCATCTCTACAGTGTGACTGTTACATTTCTACAGTCCAGCTGCTGTGACCTTTCTACAGTAACAAACACTCAACGTATCAATCAGCTGTTCCTCTCTGTGCTAACTCACTGACTCTGTTAGCAAATCCACTGCTGTAACAACAGGGTATTTTGTCTGACAATTAAAGCCTGTCTGCCATCATAAATACAACAGAACACAAGTGTTTCCAGAAGACAGTAGGAAGTGATGAAACTGGGTTTGTCACCTGTTTTTTAAAGCTTCGTGACCTCTGCAGCACAGCTGGATGTACTGTAATATATAATATTTCATGTCTGAACCAGGTTCACTGTTTTTTGGGTCCCCTGGAAACACTTCTGTTGGTAATGATGTTTTATGAATTTTCTTGGTGTTTGTCGCTTTCTTGAGTTGCAGAGCTTTGAGCTCTCAGGGCCACCGTACTTATATTTCCTTTGTTTTCCCAACATATACATTAAGTTACAAGGGACAGAACCAGATGTGCAACTTTGAATTCAACATTAATCAGCTATTGCTACAATAATGTACTGTAGCATTCATCTGGCTGTGATGAGTGTTTTCACTGATACACACTAACACACAAAAATATATCATGACACATTACAATGTCTTGAAACTTCACACTCATTCTGCTGTAGTTATATTAAATAGTTTAAGACGTGAGCTCTGGTTGAGGCCTGGTTTGGTTTGATATATTTAAAAATCAAAACTCTCATGTTTACTCTGTGTAAGTTTAACTGAGACTTAGACAGAACTTAAATGGAAGCTGGGAGTAGTAACAAGATCCCGAATGTGGAGCCACATGATGAGACTGATCTGTTTGTATGTAGTAAACAAATCATGTAGTTGTGTTTCTTGGTCACATTAGGGATTGTGGCCTTGTTTCTCAGCTTTTAGGATTTGAGCCCACAGTTTCTCTCAGGTGAGTTGAGATGAGCCGTAGACCTCTGTCCAGTAGAGCCCAGGGAAACTGCTTTATCCAAACTCTGTCCATGAGAATCTGCGTGTGGTCCTCAGGTCGGTGGGGGCCCGTTGACATATCTCAGTGTGAGGGGAAAGTTACGTGGCATCCTGCTGCTACGATGACATGGAGACTCCAGCACTGCAACTGTGACCCAGATCGCACAGGCCAGCAGGGTCACAGCTAGGAGGAGGTAGAGACACAGGGAGGAGGAGGAGGAGGAGGAAGAAGAAGAGGAGGAGAAGGAGGAGGCAGCCCCACTGCTGGAGGATAGACTGTGGAGGAGGAGATGGAGATGTTAGGGTCTGTTCTGGAGATTGAACACCTGCCAGTGTTAGGCCAAACTCTCTTGTCTTGTTAC
The DNA here is from genome assembly GCA_021432705.1 of Caranx ignobilis. Classification (NCBI taxonomy): domain Eukaryota; kingdom Metazoa; phylum Chordata; class Actinopteri; order Carangiformes; family Carangidae; genus Caranx; species Caranx ignobilis. Next base: position 20,169,441 of record MU269990.1, read on the forward strand.
TGGAAGCAGAAAGCAGAATGTCTCCATGTAGAGGGTTAACAGCTCTGTCTAACTACAAGACACATGGTCCTCCTGCTTCCAGGACAACTTCCTGCAACTACATCAAGTGCCTGATGTTGCTGATGCTGACACGTCTGGTTGGAACCACCATTTCAAAACTGCAATATTTCATTCATTCACTCATTGGAGGGTTGCAGGAGGTGCTGGGTTCAGTCCCAGCAGACACTGGCTGAGGGCAGGGTACACTCTGGACGAATGGCCAGTCACACTGCTGTCACATGGAGGCAAATAACCATCTTACAGTCACCCTAACCTCATGCCTACAGGCAGTTTAGAGTCGACACTTAGGGAAACCTGTCTTTGTGGAATAACTTCAGCTCCATCATACCATTCAAATCAAAGACAAGAAATTCTTTTAAAAAGAAATACAAGACAAATACAAACCATAAAAGAAGATTAGTAAGTAGGTTATTTTAATTAGTAAGTAATGAGTAAAACAAGGGACACAAAGCTGCAGGAGAACGAACAGAAAAATACAAAACTACGTGAGGCCCTGATGGATCCTGAACTTATATCTCATGTAGACTTGTAGACAAAATTGTCAGTGTCTATGCCACAAACAAAAACACATGATGCCCTGAAGCACTTTATACATTTACTATATTTAAATGAGATAAATTCTGTGCCAACAATATAAATGCAAAGGTAAAGGATGGAGAAAGATTTATTCAATTTGGTTTCAGGGAGAACAAAGAGATTAGTTGAGTTTATATCCACTTATTTTCTAATAAAATTCAATTGTTGAAAATAAAATAAACTATGAAAGATCGAAATAATGTAAACATTTGAGGAAGTTTCTTTGAAGCATCAGAGGTTTTGGTGGGAGGATGATGACTGTGGCTCTGGTCCCAAAACGAAAATGAAACTCAGGGCTTAGCACAAGAACAAGTTGACATTATTTTCCACTAACTGATGAAGGCAGAGCATTTTGATGCTAGCTGGCCTCAAATTATCTATGACTTGGTGCCTCTTAGACAGATGATGTGTGTTTTCTGTCTTGCTTTGACAGAGAAAGAAAATGCTGTGTAGCACAACAACTTGAGCTTAATCACATTCAATATCTTTGAATCACACATCTCACTGTTGCCCACTGACCTTCCGTGCTTTGCCTCAGAGACTTCTCTTCATGAATATAAAGGACAGTGTTCTGCTAAACTCTGTGGTTTTGTAAATATCTTGTAAATTACAGCCGCTCTGTGTGTGTTATCGCTTCATCTGTGTAGAGCTCTGACTCATTCAGAGTTTTCTCACCTTTGTTCGGAGAGGAGAAGCTCAGCCTCTTCACAACAGGACTTCTCTTCCTCAGCCTGAAGAACAGAGAGCTTCTGTTAATCCTCAGTGGGATCAGGCCACGTCTCAGAGTTTCACATAGAAAACTTTTCAAGAATAATCAGCTTAGAAAATATCTGCACAGAGAGTTTATTCCTCCCCTGAGGACATCAGTGGCAGCACTTCTTCATGCTGCTGTGTGCATCAATATTATCAATAGATCAATACCAGTTTCATTTGAGATATCTTCAATCTGTCTGTTCCCTCTGTGTCTGTTCCCTCAGTCTGTGTCCGTTCCCTCGGTCTGTGTCCGTTCCCTCTGTCTGTCTGATCTCTCAGTCTGTGTCTGTTCCTCTGTCTGTGTCTGTTCCCTCAGTCAGTGTCCGTTCCCTCTGTCAGTGTCTGTTCCATCAGTCTGTGTCTGTTCCCTCAGTCTGTGTCCGTTCCCTCTGTCAGTGTCCGTTCCCTCAGTCTGTGTCTGTTCCCTCAGTCTTTGTCTGTTCCCTCTGTCAGTGTCTGTTCCATCAGTCTGTCTGTTCCTTTAGTCTGGGTCTGTTCCCTCAGTCTGCGTCTGTTCCCTCAGTCTGGGTCTGTTCCCTCAGTCTGGGTCTGTTCCCTCTGTCAGTGTCTGTTCCCTCAGTCTGTCTGTTCCTTTAGTCTGTCTGTTCCCTCAGTCTGGGTCTGTTCCCTCAGTCTGCGTCTGTTCCCTCAGTCTGGGTCTGTTCCCTCAGTCTGTGTCTGTTCCTTCAGTCTGGGTCTGTTCCCTCAGTCTGTGTCTGTTCCCTCAGTCTGCGTCTGTTCCCTCAGTCTGGGTCTGTTCCCTCTGTCAGTGTCTGTTCCCTCAGTCTGTCTGTTCCTTTAGTCTGTCTGTTCCCTCAGTCTGGGTCTGTTCCCTCAGTCTGCGTCTGTTCCCTCAGTCTGGGTCTGTTCCCTCAGTCTGGTTCTGTTCCCTCAGTCTGGGTCTGTTCCCTCAGTCTGGGTCTGTTCCCTCTGTCAGTGTCTGTTCCCTCAGTCTGGGTCTGTTCCCTCAGTCTGTTCCCTCTGTCAGTGTCTGTTCCCTCAGTCTGCGTCTGTTCCCTCAGTCTGGGTCTGTTCCCTCAGTCTGGGTCTGTTCCCTCAGTCTGGGTCTGTTCCCTCAGTCTGCTTGCTTGCTGCTCTAAACTACTGATTAAACTTGATTCTCTCCTTCACTGCTCTCAGATCTGCAGGTTGATTTCTGCTCCAATTTGTTTTGTGCTTGCTCAATAGTTTTGTCAGTAATGAGCCTCCATTAGAAAGTGCCAATGCTATTACACACAAACACACATTCAATCAAAGTCACACACTGCAAATGAATAGGTGCAAAATGTCTCTAATTACAACAACAGACAGCCTTTGTCAAGAGATTTGACCCAAAAACTCATCTATCAACTTTTGTCTGTTTCCCTGTCTCAGTTCCTGTCCTCCATGTGTGTGAACAGTGATCTGAGCTGCTGCACGTCACGCACAGGAAAGACACAAACAAGGAAGAGAGGAAGTAAAGAAGTGGGAAGGAAAGGAGAAAGTCAGATTGTGTTTCTTTCCTGCTTTTATAGCGACACTTAAAAGTGCAGCCAGTGCTCGACGCATAAATCAAGACTTTATGGATTCATTCGGCAGCCTGAGGAGCGGCAGACGAGACGCAGGAAGAGGAGAATAAATAGACGCTTTCACCAGTAATGAGAGAGAGGGAGAGAAAATGAGGGCCGAGGCCAATGAAGTCTAATGGAGAGAGAATGTGGAGCTGGGGAGAGAAAAGAGTTACTTCTCCACCCACCTCTACAGAGGGTGGAGGAACCTGCAAGTTCTGCACTGAGAAAAATAAATTATGATTAGAAATGTGGAGGTTCTGATGGGATGAGACATCAATCAATTTGTGTGTGTTATATTGTTAGAGTTACTTTTTGGCCATTATTTGAATACAGTAGGGGCATGCCAGGCAGAAAACCACACCAGCAGGATTTGAACCTGCGTCACTGCAGTAACAACTGAACGTATATGACTGGGTGAGCCAAGACACTTCACTCTACTTATTATTCGTCAGAGTGGCACAGTGGTACAGCAGTGATGAGGCAAAGAGTTTGCATGTTCTCCCTGTGCCAGTATGGGTTCTCTCTGGGTTCTCCAGCTTCCTCTCATAGTTCATAGACGCACACAATAGGTTGACTAGCAACTCCAAAAAAGTGAGTGTGCCTTGTTTGTCTTTATATGTCGGCTCTGTGATAGACTTGCGACCCAGGGTGTATCCCACGCTTCCTCTATGTCAGCTGGGATTGGCTCCAGCCCCCTGCACAGTTAGGTCATATGGAAGACTGACAGAAGATCATAATTTTCAAAGCTGTTTTTCTCACTTTGACAGTGTGGGCCATTTCCCCTGGAAGGGAAATATTCTATTGACTCACAACAGACTACAGCTGTGTCCCAATTCAGAAGACACGGTCTACAAAAATGTGATCCTTGGTGGCTGTTGTAGACTATAGTGTAAATGCTGAACCAGAACGGCTCTGGTTGCCTAGTAACATTGATAACATGCAACTTTTAATCACAAAATCTTGTGGTTTTAAGGCCTCTGGTTGCACTGTGGAATCTGATACCTGCATCTAATAGTGTAATCCTCCAGCTCTCTACTGGTGCTATTTGCTCTCATTACTGATGCACACTGAATGTTCAAATAGGTCGAGATATGAAGGATCCACCTGTTGGATCCTCCACTGTCCCGGTAAGGGCAGTCACATTTGAAGCCTTTAAAACGGCAAGATCTAGTTGCACCATAATAATACCACACACTAAATACAGCATACATCCGAGGCTGATGGGGATGCCATTACTGCTGCAGGTATTTGCTCATTATCCAAAATACTGGACAAACGAAGGGTTTGACCTGTGGGCCAACCCCCCACCACCCCCAACCCCTCCCAAGGAGAATGTTAATATTTCACTATTTATAAGAAATAATCAATCTTAAACAGATGCTTAAGATACAAGGAGGTCAATTAAATCATTATGATTCATTGACAGGAAAAATAAACGTCACCTAATTCCACACCATCCACCAAACAGTTACCACTGCTGCTCTCCCCAGACCCATGCCTGTACTGTGGCTAGTAAAACCTAAATGTGTGTATTTACTTAGCAATGTCACACTCCACATGTTGGCACACAAGTCAGACTAATTACTAGGTTCAGTCATGAGGACCATGACTGACGTCATTTATGTGCATCCATATAAACACTGGTCCTCACAAGGTGATGGATTTACTTTATATGTGTTTGTGTCTTAGCTTAATATAAATCAACTGAGAAAGGCTTCAGCAGTGTGAATAAAGGTGACTCCACCTCCCTCACCTCCCCATCAGTCTGCAGGTCAGCCTGCAGGTCAGCCTGCAGGTCAGTCTGCACAGCTTTGGAACAGGAACTTCTCCTCTCTGCCAAGGCTAAGCTCTGGACTCCCAACCACGCCCTCACTCGCCCGCCATCAAAGCTGATTGGCTCGCTGTCCTGTCTGTCAGGAGTCGAGGTTGGCCACTGATCCCCACTTTGCTGTGACTCCTTGTTCAGGATGGTTACCGTTGAGAAGACTTCAGGATGGGTCTGGTTGGGCCATCCCAGCCGCTGCACAGAAAACAGAGGTCAGTCTTCTCCATTCTGATTGGAGGATCTTGTCTGTGAATGATCTGACTTTGGTGGAGGATTTCAGCAACATAATGTGCGGATGTAGTAACAGTATCAGTGAGGACCAGTCTGGGGTCTTATGAGTATGTAGTTTACATGATATTGTAGCTGCATTATAATAATGTAGCTGTAATGCCCACTTGTTGGGGAATTCCAGGACAGTCAGTCCTATTTCTGGAGCTGAGAGTTACCAATGATACAAACGTCTCCATCTTTAATAGAATATTAACATCATTGTCACATGAATCTTTCACAAAATGAGAACTCTTCTGAATGTTGCTGAACAGGTGGATGCTCACCTCTACAGTACCCTGGTGTACCCAGGTAGACAACATTATTTCTTAAAAATCTCAAAGTTGTTGTTGATGCTGGAACTACTAAATAAAAACAGGCAGTACATTTGTAATGTCTAAGTTAGGAATGAAAAATCTTTTTCTTCAAAATTCGATGATATAATACATAAGGTGTATATTATCTGCCAACTAACACCTTGTTTTTGTTTCGTACTAACCCTGCCCCTTTCTGTAATGCTGCTACTGTAGGTGCCTTCAATTGCCCCATGGGGACAAATAAAGTATTTTTATTGTTGAATTGAATTGAATTGAATTGAATTGAATAATACATGAGACATAAACACAGACATAAATGAGCTGTGCCTCTTTTCCCAAATGTTTCAATCTATTCTCCAACAGAAAATCTGATTTTAATCTTGATAAGGCTCAATTTCATTGGTTGTCTGTTCATGCTGTCATCTCCTCTCTGATCATGTGCCTGTGTTGTGTTTTGTCTGACAGAAACTCATCATGGATTTTTGTCATTGGCGCCAGGATGTGAATATATCATAGAAACAAGCTGAACAACCTGAATTAGTGTTGTTGTTTTTGTTTGTTTTTAAGAGAATCAGCTGTCTAGGTGCTCCTGCTGTTTTAATCCTCTGGTCTGGGATGATTTAGTTTGATCAACTGAACCACTGACACTGAAGGAATTCAAACCAGGAGAGGCTCACAGTTCACAGAAGTGACGATAACGACTCCCATGATCCCACACTATTCACTATTCATCTCACCCAAAGTACTCTTTTGTTTTGATTGTGACACTCCTAGGCAGAAGCCTGTGTTTAAACCAACACATGATTTTCAGCATGTGGAACATTCAGGATTTCACATCCATGTTGGCTTAGATGACAAACTGTGTGCTGATTGAAATTATTTTCAAAAGATCCAGCTGCTAAAAATGCCAGTGAGGGATAGACACACAGCTCTGCAAGTGTTGGATTGCAGTCACAACACAGGAGATCACCCGGTCACAGATTTAATGAAGCTGAACCCCGTCACGTCCTCCAGGCAGACAGTAGGGAGGGTGTGCTGACATCACGGGTCCAATAAATAAATCAGGTTGAAAAGAAGAGAAGATGCTGTGAGGTGACACAAGCGTACACACTTTGATGTCTTTGTTGGGATGCTGCAGCTGTAATCAGATGCTAATTCAGTTTCACGTGTGCCTTAGTTCATCTCTTCCTGCTAAGCTTTGGGGTTCACCGACAGTGCAACAGCGTGTGGGTGTGTGAGACCGACAAAAATAAAGAGACGGGGGGGGGGGTTGAGTGAGGGGTGGCACTGCTGCAGGCTAGAAGAGGGTGATACTCAAATCACTTCAAGATTTCCTTGACAATTTCTGTCCTTGTTTCTGCTTCCCACTCATCTTGTTTTTTTGTCTTTTTCATTACCATTTCTCTTCATTTTGCTGCCCTCCTGCAGCTGCTGCCGTTTCTCCACTCATGTGTCTTGCCAAAATAAAGCCCAAAAAAGAAACTGCTGTACCTGAGAACATATAAAGGTGCCACATACCCCTGGTGTCATCAATAAATCAGCAGAGGAGGAGGTGAACTGTTGTAACCGGCTCATAAAGCCGACAGCCAGCAACGGAGAACATTTTTAGATAGCTGGTGCATCGGAACATCAATGACTGAGTGTGTCTCTGTCTGTGTGTCTGCGTTTGTTTGTGTGTGTAGGCCTGTGTGTGTGTGTGTGAGAGAGAGAGAGAGACAGATGGACAGACGAGGCCTCTGGGCCATGTAGCATCTGGGTCAGAGCAGAACAACAGAGAGGAGAGAGCGACAATGAAATTAGGAGGAAAAACACCATGTGGTTTTGTTCTCCTTCAACACATCACGTTGGATGCCGCATTTAAATGTATTAAAATGAAGGTGTAAAATGAATCCTTCACATCACAGATGTCACACCACTTACTTATTTGTCATATTATGAAAAACAGTTTGAAAGAGACCAGGTGAAAACCCAGTGTCTGGATGGACTCAGCTGGTTTCAGCTCTGTAGCTCTCCTCCTCTCTCATGTGCACAGCAGTTTAATACAGCTGGATTCACATCATGGTTTTTTTTTTTTTTTTTGAAATAGTTCTTTTTTGCTGTATAAGTTTTGAAGTTTATTTTCTGGTGTGTGCACATTCCTGCTGTTGATGAAGAGGCTTCCTCCTCCTAATATGTAAATGCAGAGGCTGCTGTAAACTCACAGTGTCTGCTTCCTGGTTCGTGATTTCAGACAGAGAGCTGAGTGAACTGAGGTAGCTCCACCTCTTCAGGCCATCTTTGTGACAGAGTCCTGCAAAACACACACAGACAAGCACACACAACAGTACTTTAAAAACAACAACACATTCACTTTAGCATCCACACAAAAGTTTAAACCTGGTGTAACAAGGACGAAACCTGAAGCTCTGAGCAAAAAGACAATCTTGTGCAGTAGCCTGTAAATCTTATTCCAGTTTGGGAGAAGCCTGAAGTTGCTTTCAGTCCTTAATGGGGCTCTGAAAAGAAAATTGGCTGTGGCATGTTGGCACAGGCAGGACTGCAGGTCTGTAACCACAAAGAGGTGGACTGTGTGTGTTTTGTTTATTTCTTATTTTGAGGAATTCAGTAGTTGGCTGATTCAGCAGAATCTGTAAACAACTAAAGTGACAGTGGACACAGTCGACCAACGAGAACATGGTAGATTAGATTGTCTGGGTCGGACTGTTGGGCTTAATGTGTGCTGTGAGGTGTCGTATCTGGAGCTGCAGAGAAACAACAGTGAAAAGAGTCTCAGGTCCTCATGGAGGAACTTTGCAAAGTTGCTATGATGGCAATGCATCTTGAGTTTCCTTCCACCTGTGCTGGCACTGAAATACGATGAGTCGCCATCATCACAGGAGACAGAGCGTCCGATATCAACTGAGGGGTCCCACTCCAACCCCAGGTGCTCATGGGTGGGAGAGGCCGGAGACGGAGGAGGGGAAGGGTGCTGAGTCATTGAGGGCAGGTCTGAGGGGAAGGTCAGAGTGGGGTTAGTTCACTGGCTGGCAGCTGTAGAAGTGGATAGAAACTAGTTTTGTTGTTGCTGGTTTACCTTTAGGATGGTTTGAAACTGCAGAGAGGTCTAGGTTAGATTTATCAAGTGCTCCTTCTTCATCTAATAGAGCCTCTGAGGGGCAGCCGGAGTCTGGAGCCTGAGACAGAATCCAGTCATCCTCAAACACCTGCAGGAGGAAGAGGAGGAGGAGGAGGAGGAGGAGGAGGAGGAGGAGGAAGAGGATTCAGGAGAAGCAGCAAACAACTATATAAGAAAGGCCACATTTCAGGCACATGTGTGAGCGCTGTGGTGCGTTAGGGGGAGTAGAAGAACTAGGGCAACAACATAACTGTTATTGTTTATTATGAAATATCTTTTTTTTGTCGGAGCAGCAGTCGAAGATCCAAAAACATTCAACGTGCTGACAGAGACAACATCTTTAATGCTAAGCAAGGCCACGGCAGAAATTGTAATCTCTGTTGTTTGTTGACAGTTCTGCACAACTAAATTCTCTTGATAGACACAAGACACACAGTGATAAATCTGAGGTGATTTGTACAGAAGAAAAAGGAAGCCAAGGTGCTTATGAGTAGATTTAACAATCACCCTGAACACCCAGTTCTTGTGTTTTACAGGTCCCTACAGTATATAGGTAGGTGCCCTTGTGGTTCAAGAGCTACAGTTCTATATTAACACTGTGAAAGTATCAAAGCCTCAGTCCACAGAGAAATGCACACAGCCTTCCTGTAACTTTGAGATGTCACAACAAAACAGTCGCCACCCTCACAGAGAATATCAAAAGCTTCACTGTAAAGTGTTACTCATAATATACTCAGCATAACTGAGACTCTTGGCTGCTGTGTCCCACGTGCGAGAGGTTTCATATCATTTTCTTTGATTTGACCCTGTGTTTGATCCGCTGCTCCTTGATTTGGTCTGTTAACCATTACATTCTTACATTTCCTTTAAAACGTCACACTGATCATCTCTGAGGTACATGCATCTGAAAACCTGAACTCTAAACTGCCAAAGCTACTTGGGTGGGCAGTGTGTAGCAATGCAGATAGTTTAAAATAACCTGCTCAAATGATGTCTGATTCTACATCATTGAGCTGACTAATGGAAACGACCACTAAGGGATTTTGAGAAACATTTAAACATAACATTTGAACAGATTTACTTTATTTTGTGTTAGTGCACCGAGGTAGAACTAAGCCATGTCTTCCTCTTTCATATCAGTGAGAACTCGCTGCCACTCATTTCATTTGTTAAGATCTGACTCTGTGTGTGTGTACTTCTGCATGCATGTGTGCATGTGTGTGTGTGCGTGTGTGTGTACCAGTCTCATGCTGAGCAGCCGCGTATGTGTTCGTACGATGTTGTTGTAGACGTGGCTGCAGTGGCGCAGCAGGTCTAGCAGTCGGCTCTCCACATGCTGAGCATCAGTCGGCTCACTGCGCTGGATCAATGCCTCGCCGCGCAGCAAGAGGGCGTTCACGCGAGCCGAGTTCTCACACACACACTGCTGGAAGGACTGCACACAAACACACAATACAGAAAGGCAGACTCAAATACTGTGCATGAGGTAAGAAGAGTTTAGTTGCGCAATATGCACAAACCTGCAGGCGTCTCAGTTTCTCACAGGTGCTTCCAGTCAGATGATCCACTTCAGTCCGACGGACGTCCAGGTCAGCCAACCAGAGAGAGAGCTCCTCCCTCTCCGCCTCAAACCCCTCCCACTCTGAGACAAAGACCTGATATAGGAAAAAAAGACAGTGCATCTTTAAGTTATTTACATCAGAGAAGTCCATTTCTAACCAACTCCAGAGTGTAACAGACTTTTATTAGAGGCAAGATTTACCAGAAACCAGAGCGCCTCCATAGATGGCCTGTAACAAGAGGTGAAGCCCTACGGCCCCGGCATCCATACACAGTCCAGTCATGAACCAGGCGTATTCCAAGACTTTATAAAGTGATTTTATGTCTCCATTAACGATGAGCAAGCTTGTCAACAGTGCAGCTATAAAGACTCACTAATAGAATCTGTTTGCTCCAGAGGGCACTTGGTCAACAAGGGGTGGAAACGTCCTTCAGTCAGTCAGTCAGTCAGTCAGTCAGTCATTAATATTATAGGACAGAAATTCAAATGGAAGCTCAAAAAAGAAACATATGAGCACAGACGCTCTACACCACAGAACAGCAACAACCTCTGCAGAGACTAAAGTCTAAGTAGCATCAGGGGAAATATCAGGAGGGACTCTGACCTTTAGCTGCGCTCTGATGGATTCCAGTTTGGCATTCACATCGTCCCATCGTCGCCCGGACTCCCTCGCCGACGCCAGCAGCTGTGCCTGCATGGCGCCCAGGAACAACCTGGTTAGTGCTCGATTCTTCTGGGTCAGACTATCCAACTGTTTGAGTCGGGATCCCGCCTCGCACCGGAGCCGCTGAGCACACAAACACAAAGTCACATCAGAGGCAACACGCAACAAATGAGCATACACAACTTTTTTTTTAACCCACAGCTGCAGGTTTCATTTATACCTGCTTTCCTACAAACCTGTACAACATGTTTGTACAGCGCACAGACTCTGCCAGTTCTCAGTAACTACTGTGCTGTGACAACTCACCTTTAAACTGAAGTATTTACAACTAGTTTGAGTCAAAGATAAACTTCAATCAAACAGTAAAAAAAAAAATGGCAACAATATGGAAGAGAAGCACAAGGGGTCCAAGGGGAGGTTTTATGTTTCCTTCAACAAGAAACCCAAGACTGTTTACAGTGAATTACATGGGCTCAGATATGAGCTTTATTCAATAAGAATTGAACGGTGTGTTACAGTTTTTTTCAATTGCTAACAAGCAAAACTGAAGTCACATTTTCAGAACTCTTAACACAGTCTGCAAAACAGAAGTCCATGTGGAGCAAACTGTGAAATACTTTTCATTGCTTTCACACAAAATGCATCCAGTCACCACAGTCACCACAATTCATCAACTCTTTTCTCACCACCAGCAAAACACTAAACTTTTACAGCACATTGTTCAAATGCTAACACACTTCCTTCAAAACAGTTCAAAACACAACAACATCAAAACATTGTGCATTTCTGCTGCAGCCACATTGACATCTACAGAAAATCATATGAAAATACTGACTATGAAATGAAATATGAAAAAATATTGAAATTTAAATGACATGAAAACGTCACTGGGCAGCAGGCAAGGTGGGTGCCCCAGGCCAGAGAGCAACAAACATATCAATGTGTGCCGCTCTCTGCCATGATGGTTTGTCATCATTGGTCTCATTGGACTCTACAGTACAGAGAGATCAAAGGTCAAGAAACACAACATTGTTGTGTGTGTGGCGTTCCACCACTCTGCTGCAGTCTCTGACTTTGCAGATGAAACGACGACAATGATGATAACATGAGGCCAAATCCAGAAGAGAGGGAGTGAAAGTATTTTTTGGGTCCGAGCACTGACGGCCCTGGTGCAGCGACAACCACCTCAACCTTAACACCAAGAAGACAAAAGAACTCATCATTGACTTCCAGAAGACAAGGACCACACTACACTCATGCCTGAGCATCAATGGAGAAGAGGTGGAGCGGGTCAAAAACTTCAAATTTCTCGGACTGCACATCTCAGAGGACCTGGGCTGGACTGTGAACACCACCCACATCATTAAAAAGGCCCAGCAGCGTCTGTTCTTCCTGAGAACGCTGAAGAGGAACAGACTCCCTCCACCTCTGCTGAAAAACTTTTACCACTGCACAATAGAGAGTGTCCTGACCTACGGATGTACGGTGTGGTATGCTAGCTGCACTGCATCTGAGAAGAAACAACTCCAGCGGGTCATCAAGACTGCTCAGTGGATCATCAGCTCCCCACTTCCACGTCTAGAGGAGATTTACTCGAGCCGTCTCCTCCAACGGGCCACAAAGATCCAGGATGACCCCACCCACCCAGGACACTCTCTATTCTCCATCCTCCCCTCTGGCAGACCTAGAGTCATGAGAGCCCGCACCAACAGACTGAAGAACAGTTTCTTCTCCAGGGCTGTGAAGAGTCTGCTGCAGTAATCATGACCCCCCCCCCCCCCCCCCAATACCCACCCCACACACACTACCACCTCCCAGCCCAATGGACAATAACTTTTGCACTTTAAACACAACTATTCATTTATATTTAACTTTTACCTGCACTTTACTGTTTTTACTGTTTTTTACTATTTATGCAATTTTTTTTTTTTTTTTTTTTCTTGGTGCTGCTACAAAGAGATGCTGCCAAACAAAATTTCGTTGTATATTTGTACAATGACAATAAAGATTCTTCTTCTTCTTCTTCTTCTCTTCTCTTTGGAATTTTGTGATTCTGCTTTTATTCATTATTTACAGCAAAATTTACTTTTTGTAAGAACTGTTAATCACTACACACAATACATGTAACTGAAGCAACATGCTGCATTGCGGATTCATTCTTGACACAATATACAAGGACTTAGTGAACTCAATGGCGTGCTGAGATCTATTTCTATGATAAAATACTGATTTACCTGAAAAAAAAAACAACTTTCAGACTCAAAAGATAAAATATATTTGATGTGATGCTCTCTGTTGTCAGTATGTATTATTTCAGTGTGCAAAGTGCAAAGAGTGACAGTGTTCATCTCCAGAGTGAATGAATGAATGAGCTCATTTTGACACGTGTGAAGTGTTTTGTTGGTGAGAAAGCATTCTGGGGATGAGATGAACAGTTTAGCTGATGAATGTTGATAATGCAGACTGTGTTAAGACTTTTTAATAAGTAGCTTCAGTACTGACCAATGCTCTAAAAAACTAAAAAAAACTGTAGGAGGACTATTCTTAAAGTTTTTATTGAATAATTCGTTATTTGTTTGTGATCTTTCTTTACCTCAAACTTCCTCAGGTTTTCCTTGGCAGTGATGTAGGTTATAGGGGTGGAGTTATGGGAGCTGACAGCCTGTTCAGCCAATCGCAGCCACATATCCAGGTGGGCGTGTTCCTCCATAAACTCATGCCAGAGGACCCACCTCCTTTCCAACCTGCAATAGACAGGACACACACAGTCTCTCAGTTCTAAAGTTGGATGGAGGTCAGGTGCTACTGCTTTTATTATGAATTTCATTTTACATTTAGTAATTTTTAAACATTTTGACTTTTCATGTCTGAAGTTCACACACTCACTGCCCACATCCCTGCAGGTTTCTGTCTTGGTCCTTGTCGTCCAGTCTTTTCATCCCCCTCCCTCGCAGCTGCACAGGAGATGAGTTGTGAAACAACGGAGACTCTGGCAGATTCAGAATCAGCTCCATGTCCCTCACTTCCTCTTCATGCCAAGCAACACCTCCATCAGAAGTGTGGGTGCTGTCACAACGGCATCCTGACATCATGTCACATTTACCTGCTGAGACACAATGTTTAGGGGATATGTTATGGTGCTTTGTTTTCTTTAAGAAGCAGTTTCTCATGACAAGAAAGTCAGTTTTGTTGCAAATTTGGATGATGGAATCAAACATCTGTTGATACTGAAATCTTCAGGTCAGCACTTTAACAGCAAGATCTCATCTATGTTTTGTGGGTTAGAGTCAAACAGCATGGAGAGACAGACCTTTTCTTTACATTTCTTTTATTTTTAACACACTCACACACACACATTTACAGAGAGGAGACAGTGATTCACCATATGTCTCCACAAGGACCAAGATACACACCCGTAGCCACACACAGTTATTGCTTATTCATGAGCCTCTCTGGGTCTTTACTGAAGTGGATCCAGAGACTTTCTGAATGACTGGAGAGAGAGCATGATACCAGGGGCAGCTTTACCTGTATGAGATGAAGGGCAGATTTACTCTACACACTCTATTTAGTCTGCACCAACAACCTGTATGTAATTATCTCCTGATTTAGAGACGCAACAGCTGATTACACACTCAGAATCTGTGACTGACATCCGGATCATTCTCAGAACCAGCATCACCTTCACCTTGTCTACGCTGAGCCACTGATTTTCTAAAACAGTCTCCAGGAGAGTTTTAACTGTTCAACACACAGTGAGCAACTTTGACCTTCGGTGGTCTCTCAGACACAACAGCAGCAGAAGGCAGTGCTGAGTGATCATGGCAGTTTTGTCTTCATAACCATTATCCCAGGCTTCTCCTGGTTTGGATTCCTTCAGTGTCTGTGCTTCCTGAGCCAAGTTATCCACAGACATCCCGTCCTCCATGACAAACAGACCAAGTCATCGAAACCAGTAAACTGGTACTGTGAAAGGTACCCATCCCTATTCACATATGACCAAACCAACTAATCTTCCGGGGTTAAATGCTCCTTGTTTTGGAACAACTGCTCTAAACGAGCCAGGTCCGAATACACCCTCTAGGTCTGCAAATACTGCAAGAATGCATTAACCACGCCCACTTCAAATATCTGACCAATCACACAACAGTTGTCAGACACCATACAAGAAAAAAGTTCTGCCCAGATGATGTGTCGAGAACAAGCTGCGAGATTCTTATCTTGCAGCCCTGGAAGAGAGAACAAATCTCTGTTCTGCCTTTGGTCTGCTTCAGTAGGTGACACTCTCATGGGGAAGACTGCTGATTTGACAGTTGTATTCTCATTTATTGAGATGCGCCTGTAAAACTGTTTCAAAATCAGACAGAGGATGTATGAGAGGGGCTAGGAGCTGTACCCTCTAACACTGGTGTCAATCATTTTTCAGATGACCAAAATACTACATAATCATCATGAATTATCTACAGTGGCCCATTACCCACAAAAACATGGAAGGAACCATCTGCATCATCTGGTTAAAACATAGAGTTAAAAAACAGATGTAAAAATGTGTATGTGGTTTGAAACCTGCTTCGACCAGGAAACCGTAACATCGACTCATGATCACAGAGGATGTGACATCATTAACAGGTGACCCGTGACATGTACTGTTGCCATGATCAATACCACTGCATTCCTCTGGTTTGAGAAGTGATGGAAACATTTCGGATGAGCAGAGGTCTAGTTGTAATGAGTGATTCTACATTTTAGCCTATTACAGTTTAACATCTGTGTCACTGCTGACTGTTCATACTTTTTATATAACTTTCTTTTTCCCCCTGCTTCTTTGGATGCTTCATGCGAGAGGAGTAGAGAATGGAACAAGAACAAAAAACAGCTGAACACATGCACCGTGTCTTCACACATGGTGAGTGTTTTTAAATTCAGGCTGCGTCATGTGAATATAAAATGACACTGCAGAGATGTTGCAGGAAAATCTAATTAATGAAGAGTAACGAGGAGACCACTGTTCATCTCCACCTGAGACAAACTATGAGTCATAGAAATTAGCATAGATGAATCTGGGCTTATGCAAGCGCCATTAAAGAATCTGACTGACACGATAAGATGCACCACACCAGCCTGTTTGTTAGGAGCTCTGAGTGGAGCAGGAGAGTCGTGGAGATGGTGTCGATATGTGAACTGTACAAACTGCCAGCGTTATACTCAGTGTGGAGAGTAAAATGAACCTGATGTCTCTCTAGAAGACAGACACAAATACAGACAAACACCAAGTGAAAATGTCTGCAGCAGTTCTCCTGCAGTGATTTCACACTTCAGTGACTCTAAGTTCAGGTTTAATGAACACAGAGCTTCCCCCTCTCCATGCGGCTTGGTCTTAAAGAATAAGAGAGCTACGGTGTTCAGTCATGATTATTGTTTAAGTTGTTAACTCCTGCAGTGTGTTCTCTCTATCTGCTGTCAGCAGCTGGATTTCCATCGCAGTTTTGAAAAAACATTTTAGGCAAAGTTGATGAAACAGCTGTTTTTGGCCGATGTTATATGAATACAGCTGAATTTTCTGCTCTATAACATTCTGCATAACACAGTGATGGATTTAAGGCATGGACTAAATGCTGGAATGAATGTATCCACAGCAGCAGTCAGGGTGCTAAAGCAAAACTTACCTTTCTGGAAATTTTACACTTTTCTTTCTATGTTAAAATGCTATTAATATTCTGATGGCACACTAAAATGTAATAGTGATGGGCAAAGCCGTTCTTTAGAGAGTACTGAATCACTAGAATCAGTTCATTAAAAAGATTCATTCAAAAAACTGAACTTACTGATTAACGGTAAGTTCACTGAATGTGCTACACAGACGTCCACAAGCGACACGGTTTGTGAATGATGCAACACTACTTTACGTGGTACCTTCAGTGAACACGAGCCCTTCGCCCTGAGTGACAGTGTTCAGTGTACATATCCCTGAACATGCACCGTTCCCTTGCAATAAGAGTCTCCATCACCAGGTTTGTTTGTGATTCAGTGATTCACGGACCACACGGCAGTTCCACTGTCACTCGCTGCTGAGCTCAACTGAAGTGAGAAAAGAACAAATCAGGTCAGGAAGTGATTCTGTTCAGTTGGTTGACTCAAACAATTAGCTCTTTTGAATGAAACGTTCACAAACAATACAACTCTAAAATATAAGAGAAGTCCACCAGGGACAGAAACTCATCATTATTCCATTCTCATATGGTTCTGAGAAAAGTCTGGCAATAATTGCATTCATTCACACAGAGAAATCAATCGGCAAAAGGAAGACTGTTTTTGAAAAAGCCACCACCAAGAAAAACCTGATGTGGCAAGAGCCAAAACTGGAGTCAACATTGTCCTGCTTTCAAGCGATGGTGGAGACTGATGCAGCTTCATCCTGAGCTAAAAAGGGACAAATGTTGTATATATGGAAACATATGAAGTCTGTGTACAGCTGCACTGATGACATGTGTACTGTTCAGTCAGAGCACTGTGATTATTGTCCACTCAGATAATACTTCATGATGACAGTAGTGACTGAACGTTCAGGAACACCATATATAAACCTCCACATGCCTGATGACGCTCAATCCGTGATAACGCAGCATCCAGTTGCTAACGGTTACTGTAGGCTTTCGAACATTTTCTTCCTCGTGTGTGTTTCCAGTTACCAGTTACATTACTATCTAACACTTTATCAAAAAAATCATCACTGATCCAATTTGTTTTAAAACTTCTGGGTTGTGTTTGATTTTGTCGGTTGTATGGCAGGAGGAAGAGCTGGGTGGGACTTTGGAGGGAGGTGGAGTTGTTGATGTTCAAATTTTTTCTAGGTTTTGTGTGAAATGTCAGAAAGTTAAGAGTTGCTTCAACTAACCAAAAGGTCTAGTGTACGTATTGACGGAAAGGCTCTTATATTTGGCACCAGGGACGTTTGGGACAATACAGGCTGCAGTGTCTTTGAATATCATGTGACTCAAGTCTGTCACATTATCCATTTCACTCTTGTAAAATATATTCCTTGTTTTTTACTAGTTCACAATTTCAAATTAGGCAGGTTTGAGGGAATGCAGATGGGAGAACTTCATCTTTTAGTTTAGCGTTGGATAACAAGTTTAATTTTGGATGACAAAAAAAAAGAAGTGGTTTTAATAACAGAGATAAACTGATCAGCTGCAACTCAGAGTGCAGTCCATTTATTCTATAAAGTCATTATAGTTAATGTTATCGCAAACTACTGCTGACTTCCATATTTCTTCAGCTGCATGCGTCCCTTCCTCCAATCATTTACTTCCTGTTCTGTGTTTCCTGACCCACCTGCCTGTTCTGCAATCTTTCATCATAAACATCCTCTCCTTCTGTTCCTTTCTTCTTCCACACTTTCCTCTTCCTCCTTTCTCAAATCAAAAAACATTTTATATGTCAAGTCATTCACCCATACAGAGGAACTGTGTGTGGGTCTGTGTGTGTGTGTGTGTGTGTGCACCCGAGCACTTCCAGCCTCCCAGACTCATAAATCAAGCACTTCATCTTGCCCCGTAGGAGGCTGATCAGGCCAAGGCCTCATCCTCCAAACTCCCACCTGGGGACTTAGCAAGTGAGAGTATGTGTGCGTGCGTGTGCGCACCTGTGTGCGTGTGTGTAGAGTTATGAGGCCAAGGCTTAGGCCCTGGACCACTGAGGGACCACATACATCCTACTCACTGTCTGCCTCAGTGTGTGTGCCTATGTGCATCCAAGTGAATTTCATAGTATGTGTGTGAGTCATTGGGACACATCATATGAGTGTAAATGATCATTTATGTGATCAATCAATTAATGCTTACAATATCACAAAGTTAGCAGAACTGTTTCTATTAGCAGCTGTAAAAGGCTAAATGATAATTAATTCTCGACACTGCAGTTGTGTTGTTCTGTTTCACACCTGGAGGACTTTCACTTCCTGAAAGGTTTTAGGTCTATGACTACTATCTGGTTTATAACACAGACTGTAAGTGAAGATGGTCGTGGCCTCTGTGACGTCATCAGACAGTTTTCTGAGGAGAGTAAGCTGCTCCTGTGTCCCCATCTGGGCTTCCCAGCTAACCCCGAAATAGGTAAAAGAGAAAGAGAATTAAATGCATAACAAATTGTGTCAAGCATATGATCATCCACCTGTCACTCAAAGAGGCCACACCCCCAATTAAATATAGCAGTAAGCTTAAATAAAAATGTAAACAGGAGAGGTGTACAAAAATTCAGCGCCGTCATCATAAAGGAGGAACTTAGCTGTACAGGCTGTTCATTTCTGCTGTATACTTGCACATTTTAACATGGGAGTCATGGCAGCTGTCAGTAAGGACAACACAAACTGCAACTGTGTTTATTCCAGACCATTCAGTACTGTAAATCTCATTTTCAGGTGACAACGCTGAAGGGCCAACATTGTGTCCTCCTCCTCACTGAGAGCATAATGAAGAAAAAAAAAACAAAGCCTCTCCACTGCTGCACTGACTGGTCAAGTCGAAAACACAAACACACTCCTCTCCTCCCTGCCCTGTTCTGCTCACCGACAGATTACTGTACTCCTGGCCTCTACACTGAGACAGCAGACAAACTGACAGATGGACAGACAGGTAGGTTCACATTCAGTTCAGATGACCAAATATCATCATCTCAGTCTTAAGAGAACAAACAATAATATAGGCATCTGTTGAACATGTACACACACACACACACACACACACACCTCTTTTCCCCAGTGAGCTGAAAGTGTGAATGGAGCTTCATTATGTGGATTTAGACAGAAAGAGAGAGAGCGAGAGAGAGAGAGAGAGAATCTTTATCTGTTGATGAGTCACCAGCTGCAGCTCAGAGCTGAGCAACACACTGTACTGCTAATACACACACACACACACACACACACATACAGACTATTATGGACCTTTTTTTCATTCATGTTGTAGTCACCAAAAAGGGACAATGAGGTCAAGTCCTCTGGGGGGGGGTAAAAAAGATATGAATGAGGTTCTAACTTCCTGAATGATTAGATTAAGTGAATTCAGATGAAGTCACAGCTCAGTGTTTGTTTACTGGTGTTGTCATATGACAAATGATATGAAAATGGAAATGTATACAAAATGAACTCCTAAACCAAAAAGACAAGAACCAGATTTCTTCAAATGACAAAGCGGTCCTTTAAATCTGCATAGAGCAATACAGTGCCAGGGTGAATGCAAAGCCATAGTAATTAAATGAAAGTTCCCTGTCTGTATAATGTTTAGCAAAGTGCTAGCAACTTCCTGGATCTCCACCAAAATTCAACAAGTTCTTTCCTGGTCTAGGGGCGTGCTCTCCAGCAAGTTTGGTGCAAATCAGTTCAGTACTTTCTGTGTAATGCTGCTGACAAAGAAACAAGCATCAGTGCAAACAGAACCTGTTTGTGGCTGGTAGTTTTCCACTGGCAGGATTTGAATACGAGACAGACGTAAGAGACTGGAATGAACACGAACACACACACTTACACCTAATTTGCATCAGCAGAATTAAAGAGGGATTACAATTGTTCAGACAAATGTTAGAAAATTTGACTGGGTATGTTAAGGAATTCAAAAATGACTCATGTGTTGCGCATGTGTGCACACACTCACACAGAGCTTATTACAGACCACTTCAGCAACAATCATTATGAAAGGAGTGAAGGAGGAAGTCAGGTGATGTGTTGTGAAGAGTTACTAAATGTGGTGTACACCTACAGAGTCCTGTTCTTGTGAATTTCAACCATGCAATCTGGGCTCTTGAGGACAGGAGGATTATTAGCAACTGGAGCAGCAGTGACATTCTCATATCAGTGGCTCAGCTGTAAATCATCCAACCTGCAGTATGTGATGTGAGTTGAGGCTGCGCTCACAGCTCAACAAAACAACAAATTACTGTTGTCTATAAACTAGTTTACCATCTGAACAGAACGCTGAAATAATCTCCCAGCACATTTTACCATTTCTCTTATTTATCAGATTCTCCAGGATGTGAGGAAACCCTGCAGGTTAGGCCTGCATGATATCAGCAACAGTGATGACACTGTTCAATATGATACATAATAATACACTGTAGTACACATACCAGGCCTGTAGTGGCACCGTAACACAGAGCAGAAGAGTGGAAAGCTTGTGCCCTGTAAACAAACTCTAAACGTTATAAGTCGACTAAACAAGATCAAATATGCCAATCGATGGCGAGGGGACACGCTTCAGAGGCGAAATCTGAAGGAGCTGACAGAAGTCCATCGTTGTTGTTGCTGTTACGTTATGTCCAGCGGTGTGGCTCAGGTTACAGGTATGAAGTGAAGGCATAGTGCTTGTAAATAAAACTTACTCATCTCATTTTGCAACCTTTGGCAGTGTGTTTATCATGCGTGTTGATATCACGATGATGGTGAAAATAAGATTAAGTGGTCAGCCGTACAGTGTATGTATATCAAAGTAAAGTTACTGTCAGGTTGCCAGCAGTGCTCAAATGTAATGTCACAACACAATAAGGTGACTGCAACAGATATAACGTGTGCTGGCAACACAGCAGTGCAAAGTACAGCAACATACTGTAAGTGGTGTACTGTACTGTGGATAAAAAGTCTCCTCCATCATAATTTGCATTAGTTGATGAAACTTGCTTGAAGGTAACTACACTGACAGCTCCTACCTGAGGAGGTTGAGGGCAGAGCTGTTCTTATCAGATCCTCCTGTTGTTCTACTTTAATTGAATGAATTAAAAGACAAACTAGTTTCAGGGACCTTTATCTTGGATGTCTGAAGTTCCACTGCCTGCATGGAATTGTTTTTTCCCCCAAATGCATAAAAGGTTACATCAGGTTTGGTAGTGGCCTCATTTTTAAAGCTACATCAAATCAATTTTATCGAATAATTTGCTGCAGACGTTGTTGGCTGTTTTTTTTTTTTTTTTTTTAATATCAGCTAAACTCTCTCTTTTCTGTTGGTGCTGCTCATCATGCAGGAAAGCAGAAGTAGTGAGACAGATCATGAGGGAAGAAGGGGAGGCAGCTTATCTCCACTATTAAGACCCATCCCTGCTGAGATGATGAGGATATCACCTTCTTTGCTGTACACTGTGGCAGGAAAGGAAGTGAATTCATGTTATTAAGATAATGAAAACGGCTTTTGTTGGACCCGATGGTGATACAGAGCTGAGGAAGAGGATTAAGATGAGAGGAAAAGAAGTAGGACTCGTTTAAATAAAGTCTGCGCCCTGGGACAGAAACCTGAAACTACAGAGCGGCGATGGGCGGGGCTTGGTTTATATGCAGCTTTATTAACATGGTACTCAGAGGTGGAGTTATGCTATTAGGTCTGCAGTATTAACCGGACAATAGTCAGCTGTGAAGGTGAATGAGGTGAGAGAGGGCGAGTTGACAGCACCACAGTGTGATGATATCCCCACAGAGCCTGTATCCTCAGACAATGTTCCTTCTGCCTCTGGCAGCCAACACAGAGCAGGAGGGACATTTATGGTGGTAAAACAAAACCATTTGATGAATATGACAACCACACTCAGAGCAGGAGCTGACTGTTGGGGTCACAGGGGTTTATTTTCACCACCTAAACCTTTTTCAGAAGCAGAAAAAAGCATTCTTCTCTCAAATCTTCTTCACAAATCTGATTAAATCTGTGTTTGTAAGCAGGACCATCCATTCACCTGACAGGTGTATCACATCGACATGCTGATTCCACAGCATGACGAGGCTCAGGTGAGCCCCGGGCTAAGCAAGAGGAAGCTGTGTGTCTGTTCATGCACAGTGTAGCTACTACACCTGGGCATGTTAACAACAGTACATCTATTATTTATTGATTGATTGATGTCACTTCTTCTCTACCAGTTCAGCTTGGTGTAGTAAATAGTGACTGCCCAGAAAGGTTACGAAAAACAAAAGGAACACGGCATTTACACTAACAAAGCATATTCTCAAATCTCACAATAATTCTGTGTGGAATATTTTTTAGGAGATGTCTGTCCATCTAGGCAGAACAACTCTGGGGAAATATTGAAGGGCACTGCCTTCTTCTTTTCACTAGAAGTGCAACTGCAACCTGAACGTCAACGCAAAACAGACATTTACCAAAGCTGGCTAACCAGCTAACATTGGTCCAAACACACACTATGTCTATATTTTTTTATACACTGTGTACTCTTTGCCTGTCACTCATACATCATATGATAGGCTGTTTCAATGAGCCTGGCAGGGAACACACGTGGGACTGTCTCATAGATGATTGGCTGTTGGTACGTCACTCCCCGATTTCCACATAATCCGTCTCTGCTCCGTCCGTTGCCATTGCGCACGCCAGAGCAATGCACCCCATTCAAGTCAGAGGATTTCCACAGCGTGCGCTGTGCACAACACACAAGGCATGCAGTGGGTGACAGTTTGATCCATCAGTCAGAGCTGTGTGTGTGTAAACAAATAAACAATGTTAGTTTGGGGCGGCGTTTAGCTCAGTTGGTAGAGCAGCCGTCCCGTGTGTTGAGGCTACAGTCCTCACTGCAGGTGGCCCCCGTTTGAACCCCGCATCAAGCGGGCCTTTCCTGCATGTCATTCCCCCTCTCTCTGCCTCCCCATTTCCTATCTCTCTCTCGAATGTGCTTTCTATTAAAAGGCAAAAAAGTCCAAAAAATATACTTAAAAAAAACAAAACAAAAAACAATGTTAGTTTGTGGAATGCATCCACTGAGGCATCACAGTGGTAGAGGCATAATGTGTTAACTCCACCAGAGCAGACCGTTTTGGGGGATAAATAGCCTGCATGAATCGATATTGGGTGATATCGCACTCAGAAATGAAGTGGACAGCATCAGCATTTTGGATATCGACATAAAGCTCAATATTGGACATCCCTATAAATTATGTTTATGTAACCAATATTAACACGCCTTCCAGTTTGATATATTTTGAATAATACAAACTGACCAAATTTCAGTCTCTCTTTTACCCCTAATCTGTCAACGTATCCTGGGGCATACATACATTTGCAAGGTTGCTAAATAACACTTCGGACATAACACCCTAACATATAAATGTTTTTCTTCATCTGAATATTAAGGCAACAGCTAATGATGATGATTTATTGAAAATAGATATGATTACTATTACTTTCCCTCTGGTGAGCATGTCCTGCACCTTTGGCGGCCATGATGGATTCTGATAAGGCTGACTATGACACACAACCTGGACCAAATCATGTGATCAATATGCTAATACCAGACAAGACTATTGGTAGATCATAACTTAATGGGGGAAAACCTTCCAGTACATCACCTACAGGATGTTAAAGAGAGTGCACCTTGCCTGTTTCAGGGAGTGCATTAATGTAACTGCCATGGGTCTGTTCCTAATGTAGACATTACTGTTATTAATAATGGCATCATGTTTCGAGGAACAGTTAACAGCATTAGCTCCCTGAGAATCCCATTCATATCTAAGCAAAACTGATATACTTCTGACTCACACTAGTCTCAGGTTACATCCTGTTTATTCACAGCCGTTAAAGTGGGCTCTCAACGTTTGAACTTAGCATGGAGTGGAGTTTTATTTGTATTTTGTGTGTGTGTGTGTGTGTGTGTGTTTGTGTATCAGTGATCATTCAATGACGGTGAAAAAATGCATTCACTTTGAAAACTAAGGTCATCAGCTCATCCTGGAGTCCAAGTGAATGTCTGTGCTAAATTTGAATGCTAAGTTGCTGAGACATTAGGTCCATGAGAACGGAGCGCACCTGAAAAAAAAATAGAGGATAAAAACTACCTGCACTTACTGGCAGATAGCTGCAAAATAACACTGATTCAGGATGTGTCAGCGTCAGTTACACTGTGATAAAGAGATGATTCAACAGATTACACTGCACTTCACATATTGGAGCTGTGTTTTTTTTTCCCCTACAGGATGAATGCAGCATTAAACAGAATGAGTTTTCATGGAACAGAAGGAATCTGGTTTTTCATTTTGTTTATACATTGCTTCGTGCACAGATGGAACACAAGGTGACATTTTAATTTGGTTGTGACCTTAACATTTAAAAAACTCCAATCAGACTGGCATCAGACATATTGCATGTGTAGAGAAAAGCTCTGCAGCTCAGCAAGTGCAGTTTGGAAAATGCTGGAAGGAAGCAGTGAAATGCATCACCTCCTGAAGTCTGAGCAGCAAAAGGAGAGGAGATGAATGGCTCCTATTAGAGCTGCTTTAGAGGGAAAGTGATATTCAGCTGAGGTGGTGATAAAGGTGAGAGGAAGTTAAGACTATTAGAATCAAGACTGATTAAAAGAACGTCTGTGTTCTGAGACAAAGTTAATCATCCCCCCTGCTCCTGAGCCAAGGACACACAGCCAGCAGCTGTGTGACCACAGTCAGCATCACTTCTGTGGCACTGACAGTGTTGATCTTCTGCCTGCAAACAACTCTGGGTCATGTTGGTAGAGAAAAACAGTGATGGTGGCAATGAAGCCAAACCTGAGACTACATCTCATTATTTCCAGAATTATTAGAAAGATGGAAAAGAAGAGAAGTGTATCGTGTGACTGTAGAGATGTAGAGTCAGATTCACAAGCTTCCAAACAGGCAACAAGACCAGATAAGAATAATGGAAACAGCCAAGCAACTGTAGGTAAGATGGGAAAAAAGCTGCTTGAAAACAGAAGATAAACTTAAATCGACAAACAATTGCCCTGGAGACGCACATCAGAGATTCACAAGGCCTCTTATTACCATTCATATTGCTTAAATGGATCTATTTGTATTTCTACACTTGTTAATGGATTTGTCATCATTTCTTTTCATCACCATTAAAGGTAGAGTCTGTAGGTTTGTTTGTTGTGGTTTGTAAACACAACATTCAGATAGCAGTTGTCAGGACTGACCCATGTTCAACTGCTGTTCACACTGAACCCTTCTCCACTCTGGCCTTCAAAGTTCTCTGAATATTTTGCTACTACCACCAACGTCTAAGTGAGGCTACATGAGTACAAGCCTATAACCTTTAACATTACCATTACAGATAAACAGGTCTCCTCAAAAATCACCTCAGTTATTTAAGAGTTATTCAAAAGTAACATCATTTAACATGTGACATCTGACCTCTAATGGACATCGAGACCAGATGGGGTGTAAGCATGACACCGCCCCATGTGGTCGACCAACCCACAGATTGGCTCTGTGTCCACATCATCTCATAAGTGCTAAAATCTAAGGCAACTGGACTTCTTTTGGCTCTTGAAGACATTTCACCTCTCATCCGAGTGGCTTCTTCAGTTCTAAAAAAAAAAAAAAAAATGGAGAGAGAGACCTTCAGGACCACCTCTAAGGTGTCGTCCCCTCCATGGGTTTATACCTGGGACTCTCACACTAGTGTTTAGAAGTGAAGACCACTGTCAGATCCCTCTTCTCTTATTCCTGCCTGCTCCTACGTTAAACACCTCTGTTGTTTGCTCTAATTCCCTCTTTAAAGTTAATTTGTGTATAATGCATCACTGTGTGATCAGCCAGAGAAATTATCATTAGTTTTATTGTGCCGACTCTGAAATTAAATCACAAGTTGAATAATTAAAAGAGTTTTACATGATTATTCTGACTAACACCTTGTTTCCCCAAATAGGGCTAAATTCAACCTCTCAGCTGTTTGGCCCATAAAAATATTGACTAGTGCAGTTTTAAGGAAGGTAAATGTCAAGTTCTTCAGATATCTTAAGATGCAGTTAGTAAGCTACTAACAACACATTCACGTCAGGTGTAAGACTTTAGCAGCTTTTGAATCATCATCAAGCATTCATCTGTTCAGTCAGTCAGTACAGCAGCATCACAGCCACCAAACCAAATGTCATCAGAAGCCACAGCATCTTCACCAGGCTGGTCTGTTCAGGTTCCTCAATGAACCCACACAATCATCAATAAGTAGATACAATTAGCTAGAATAGCCTCAATATAAAGAGGTGATTTGTGGGGTCACACTGACCTTTGACCTTAACCAACCAAACCCTAAATCAGTTCTTCCTCCCTATAGACTAGGGGTGGAATGGCTTGAGGGGCACTGCCTTAATTTTAGCTTGTTCAGCATGTTTTTTTTTTTTTTTTTTTTAATTTCTCTATATCGATTTTATCATTTTGGCTTTTCCACAACTGCTCTGGCTCCTGCACTTGACAATGAACCCCTCCAAGCAAACAGGACCAGGCCAGAACCATGTTTCATAAGGTCACCATAACCTTGACCTCTGGCCACCAAAATCCAGGTCAAAGTTTGTGCCAAAAATTCTGCCAAGTCATTGAGATGTGAAATATACAGAAGTGTCCACAAGAAGGGGACAGAAAACCAACATGCCTCCAGGCCATCACTGGCACGGACACAGAAAAACACAGAGAGACAATCACACACTGCTGGTGTTTGCGACTTGACCCGAACAACAGAGTCTGTGTGATTTGCTACATTGTTAAAAAGAAAGAAAACTATTCTCAGAGACAGATGTGAGCACCATCAAAAACAGCCATGAACACATCAGCAAAGGCTGAAGGTGCTGCACACAAACAAATACCTCTTCATTGTAACCTGGGTGGTGGTTATAGCTCTGGACTTCCCTCTGACCTTGTGAGGACATACGTCCTCTGCAACAGATACAACACCACCCAAATGTGCAGCAGAGCACTGACATCCAGTGTGTGTGTGTGTGTGTGTGTGTGTGTGTGTTGGCAGTGACACGAGGCCGGCTGCTCCTGTCAAACATTCTCCTCCTCCTTCCTGCTCCCCCTCCCTCTGACAGACAGACTGTGTTTCCTCAGGACCCAACCACCTGCACAAACTGAGGTCACATAGCCACAGACAACAACAACAACAACAACCCTGCAAGTTCTCTGCAAACGTTCATTTTGCCAAAACTAACTGGCCTTTGGCCTCATTATTAAACGGTTGCGTGTTGACCTACACACACTGGTGGAGAATCGTTCCACTGGTGCTGACAACACTTATGGTCCTATCTGTCCTCAGCGCTCTTTATCATCCACCTGTTCAACAAGATTTAAATAATCACAGTGAAGTGAACAGTTAAGTGTGGTGAACAAGCTAAAAGGAAAACCTCCTGTGTGTAATACTGTCATCACAATATTGAACAGTGTAACTGCACACCACAAAGAAATATCATGGCTTGGCTGACGATATTAGAGTCTTTGTTGTCGTGGTTATGATAATAATATGGATAACATCAAATGGTCAAGAATAATAGAAACAGCACTAACTGCTACTTTCCCACTGGAATCGACCATCCATCCACCACAGCCTCCTCCTGACATGGACTTTCTCGTCTTATCTTACATGATCTCACTTTTCCTTTTGCTCCACTCATAATTACTTCAACCGCTGGGTGTAACTTGGTAACAAAACGTCTCTGTGGTCATAATAAGCTGCTGCACAGACAATCTGTGGTCTTCTTTTTAAACAGGCAACCAGTTGCATCTGAGCACAATGTGGTCTTTTAGATTCAGGCAATGAAAGCAAGTTCAGTGCACTTGGGTAAAATCTTGAGTGAAAAAAACAATCATACATCCATGTTTCATTTTCTAACTGATGTGATATCTGCCACTTGAATGAGTGATAAACAAATCATTGGAGAAAATATTTTGGTGCTGCTGTAGAAAAATCTCTGCAGAAATTATTTAAGTATCTTTTTTTTTTTTGAGAGAGAGCGAGAGATCCCCCCCCCCCCCCCCCCCCCCGGCCTCTCTGCCCCCAGAGTCACTCTATTGTCTTCCATGGACAAAAGGAGGCCAGTGGGAACAAACAGCCTTTCTGTCCTCCACAGAAAAAAGAAAATCAGACAGAGGGGGTTGGGGTGGGTATGTGGGGGTGGGGTGAGTTGGGTGTTTGGGGGGGGGCGAAAGCCACTCAATCTCAAATTTCTAATTTGGAAAGGGAAATGGTGAGAATGTTTTATAGTAGTTAGTAGATAGTTTAGGAATCACCCTGAAAATAACTAAAATAGAGTCATTAAATCTCTTTCCCACAATGGCTTCCTACTTCAGGTCTATGTGCTATACTGAAGCCCACTGCTTCCTAAATACAGTGTGTGTGTGTGTGTGTGTGTGTGTGTGTGTTCATGTTTTATATGCATGTATAATGTGTTTTCTTGTTGCTGGGGTGGTTGCTCAGACTTATGGTAGCTGTCTCCACAGTAGGGCTGGGTGATTATGGAAAAAAAATCTAAATCTTGAATAACTGAACTTCTTTACCTTGATTACATTTGATGACTGGCGGCGGGCCACCACTATTGAAACCCTGAATTAGTGACTATGCTCACTGCACAGTCAGCTCGGTCTCTGAGTCTTCCTCCATGTTGCTTCCATGTGGTGGACTGGATGGGTTGAGTCACATGACTACACAGCCAGTAGTGTTTTTAGAGGATGGTGCATCAGTAGGGAGAAAATTAAAGGGGGAAACCAAAATAAACGACATGCACAGGATTACGTCAGTCAGAGTCTCTTAATCTTGTGCTTTAGGATAAAAGGCCTACCTGAGTCATTGACTTTCAGTTAAACACTGAAGCCCTAATCACTTCCTGATGCCATATACTTTACTGAAAGAGTGGTTGATGAAAAGGTGGATTAATGAAAACGCCTGGACATTTTGCTGACACATTCAACATTTTGTGAGCTTTCCAATGGCATTTTTTGATGGAGTTGAGAACTTTAACAGCACAGCTTATGAGTCAGCTGAGGCCAAGTTCACACAACAGGTACTGCTGAAAGCTGAGTTTTTCCCTCCTCCGTTTACAAAAGAAATTCACATCCACACCAGCATGTTTAAAGAAATCTCTGTCCACATGTAAACACAATAAAAACATAGTGCACTGCATGCCACTCCAGCAGGCAGCAATATAATTTTAACTTTTAAAAATGCATTGACCATCATAGTGAAGCAGAAGTACCAAACCATACGTATGACATGGCAACCACACAGTTTTCCCTCTCCACACATAAACAGGAAAAGAGCGTTTTCAAAAGTCTACTGCCCAGAAGGAGTTTTTAAAGGACCAAAAATGTGTTTTTATGTGTGGACATAAAAACACAGCATAGGATACTGGTGCCACCCTCCCAAACAACAACAGGCCTGAACCAGGGGTCAGACTTGATCAAACAGTACCACACTCGCATGCAGATTTCTCTGCCAACAACACAGCACAGAACTCCTTCACTTCATCTGATTAAATTCACAGAGGTTTGTTCTTAAAAATTAATGAGGCTGTGATGTCAATTTTAAAAAGTCACGTATAACATCTTTAATAGAGCACACACACTGACTGTTCAGTGAATAAACAGCCTTCATCGCATCATAAATCATCATAATTATATTTGCCCTGAGCAGCTTCTTGGTACAGGCCAGTTACTTTTTAACTTACTGACTTTATTTGGCATTTAGAACCAAGCTGTTTGATTGTAAAGCCACACTGAGGTGTCGTTTCTGTGACATTAAAATCACCACCGAGATCATACCTTTTGTCTCTGAATGCCACATTGCTCCTGTTAAAATACCACAACAGCATAGAAACAGTGGTCTTACCAGGTCCCCAGCTGATTTATAAAAACAAATCAGACAGATATGACTTTACACTTCTAAGATCAGTGATTATGTCAAATTTGGTTTCAGGCACAATGGGACTTGGAAATTTCTAAAAGGTGTCAGAGGAGCCTTTTTACTGCACAGATCTTAATCTCATGACCCAAATACGTTAACGTTTCTCCAGAGATTTGAATGTTAAACTAACTAAGCTGGAAGTGGCGTCACGAGGCAGCGGAGTGCAGTGAATTATACGCAGTGAAAGGAGAAAGTGTTTGAGTTTAGGATAAGCAGAGAGGATCACAGACATGGGAGAGTATGCCAACTTAAAGAGAGCGAGAGGAGAGTGAGAAAAACAACTCTGATGAGATCTTACGTCCACTGTGAACACTGACATCACGTTCATACGTTAAACCCAACACAAACAATATTGTTTTTAATGACGTGGCATCTGTAGAACATGGGGTGATGCTGATGACAATAGACGGCAATTCAAGGTAGAGGACTTGTCATGTGGTGGTGAGCTTCTTCCCAAGAATCTGAGGGCATGGAGCCCTGTATCACTGAAATGACCTCATATCTCTCCAGCGCTCCACACCTCCTCCACTGGTGGATGGTGCCAAATCCCTTTAGAGTTGAACAACCCTATGGCCTTTCCTTTCATGCCACCCTCAGGAGTAACTTGATGTTTGCAGCTCCCAGTGATTCTCCTACATTACTGCAGTCACTACATGCTCAGTCAAAATGGCCATTGGTCAGATCAGGACAAATCTAGGCCTCATGGTGTGACTGTCTCCCAGAGTGCAGATGGCTATGAGTGCCATGTCCCTGGGCTCACTTCACCAACCTGATTTGCAACTCTAATTTGAGGAGGAACCATTTAGTGGTGGATATATATATATATATATATATATATATATATATATATATATGGATTTTTACTTTACCATGTGACTGATGTGCAGGTCTAGAGAAGCAACAACATAACCACATCAGTGGAACACAAAATGTATGTAGTGCCAGTGCACCACTGCTGCTGGATAATGCTAGTAATTTCCCCATGCTCCTTAATATCAAAGTTTGTGTACATACTCCTTCCTTTTACAGTCCAGAGACATGCACACTAGGTTGACTGGTGACTCTAAATTGCCCGCAGGTATGAATGTATGCTGTTCATATTTGATAGACTGGCGTCCTGTCCAGATGAACCCTGCCCTCACCTGCTGTCCCACTGGGATTGGCTCCAGCCACCCTTGCAACCACAAATAGGAACTATGGCTGATGGAGGGATGATTTAATATCAAGTGGATACAAATGATCATGCAGAGTGAGAAGAGAATACTTTACAGTCACTGACAAGGTCATCATAACCTCCTGGATCCTCTCACTCCTCTAAGTTGCTTTAGTGAAATGAAGTGAGCAAAGGAAGTGACAGAAGTGTGTTGGGGGGTGAGGGTCCTCAATACCAGGAGAATCATAAATTATCAGCACTAAGTGCAGTGCCTAATGGAAGATTTGTTGGCCTGTGGTTGGAACAGTCTAGGACTGCAAAGTTCATCACCAAATGCTCATCAAAGTGCTGATGCTTACAGACCACAGTAACAGTAATCTCCTCACCCATCAGCTCACTGCAATGTCCAAACTGCTGCAGCGTTAGACCGAATGGCAAATGGATTCCTGCTTCTGAATCATGTAGAGCAGTAAGAGAGGGAAGTGTGCCATTTACATTATTAGTAATGTCACACACGTCCAATGTAGTTGTAGGAAAGTGAGCAGTGAAGAGTAACTGATTTGTAAGAAGGAAAATAGATCTGTCTGCATTTTTGAATGACTTTTACAGGGACTAATGCTTCCAGAGTGAAATTACTGACTGTGGGTGAATTCTCTCCGAGGGACAGATAAAGCTCAGAGTTGATGGTTGAAGCAATGAAAGACATTAAAGTTGCACTGTAGAGAAACATCACCTTAAATACAGCTCAGGAAGAGAACCTGTTCTGCACAAATCCAAACAACCACAGAGGAAGCCCAGTTCAGACTGGTTTGGTTAGGCACACTGATCTGGTTCAGTTTTACAGCTGAACCAGACTGGCTCATGGCTGTTTGGCCTCGTAAAGGAAACAAATCAGGATGACCTATACACTGGTCCACAGGTTTAACTTCTTTACCTGCAACCAGAAATCCAGCTTAATCTCCATCTATGTGATTTGGTTCTTAAATGGCAACCAGACTGAAACCGTGTTACTGGGCTTTGTGTGTGTGTATAACTGGCCATGTAACAAGACCCACGCAGCCCAGTTTGACCCCTTTTGTGGTATAGAGTGAGCTGACTGGTCTTGTAAATGGGTCAGGATTAGGGTTGCAAAGCGGTGGAAAATTTCCAATGTTTCTGGAAATTTACAGGGAATTTTGGAAATTTTCCCAGAAATTTTGCAACACTAGTCAGAATGGCCTTGTTTGACTCTGCCTCTGTTCTTTATTGACTAAACCTGGACAACACTCCTCTCTTAAAGACACATCTGACCCTCCATGGAGGAGCAAGTTTGCCCTCTTTAGAGAAGCAGACCATATGTGGTTCCTCAGTCAGCCATTCGTTTTCCTACAAACTGGTGTTCGGTAGTCAAGAAGAACTCAACTTTTTGTGTAACAGATAAATTTAGATGTCTACCAGAAGTCTTTGCTCTATCTACGTCAAAGCCTGGCCCCAGACATGTTTGTCCATATTGAAAATTAAGCCCCTTTTCAGCTGGTTAAAAAGCACATTTGTTGACATCTGGCTTTTGTCAGCAATGGAAAACAATATGCACACACCCAGGTACAGTAACTTTGGATTAGTCTCAGGTATTTATTAGCTGCAGCTCTGACTGGCAATTAGGGCTGACCGATTAATCTCCATCGTCATTGTGGTGTCAACATGCACAATAAAGGTTGTCTGAAATGAGATGAGGAAGTTTTATTTACAGATGCTATGCCTTCACACTCATACACCTCATTAGGGCTGGGACGATACGGGTAACTCACGATTCGATACTGTGACGATATCTGGCCCACGATAATGATAATATCACGATATACGATATCTGCAATATTCGATATATTGCAAGAAATTTCATCAATGATATATCACGATATGTGACTGAAAAAATATCCATAAAAAGGAAAATGTCTTAAGCATTTATTTCAAAACTTCGTACAATGTTTAGCAGACTGAAGTGCATCCTCAACTTTTGCTCTGGTCTCCGCATACAATGCGGGGATGACTTTTTCACTGAAGTGTCGACGACTCGGTATCTCGTATCTCGGTTCCAGTGTAGCGAGCATTCGTCGAAAACCATCATTTTCAACCACACTGTAAGGGCGAAGGTCCTTGCAAATAAATTCGGCGATGGACTTGGTGATACTCTGTGCCCTCGGCGACCCAAAGGGAAACTTTGCTTTAAAAGCAGTAGTGATTGTCGGCTGACTTGGTTTGCCTTTTGTATCACCTGAGAGTAGTTCACCGTGATAGCGAACGAGGTGGCTTTGCAGATTCGTAGTGTTGCTGTTATATTTTACCTTCGCAAAACAGTTCTTACATATTGCATATTCTTTATCCAGTGTTTTCCCGTCGTCTGTCTCATAAAAGCTGAAGTGGGTCCACACTTTAGAGCGGAAATTTGCGGGTGGGTCTTTGATTTGTTTTTCAGTGTTTGTATTTTCCGCCATTCTTGCACCTGTTCTTCTCGGTTCTTCTTCTGTTGTTAACCCGCTTCTTCACCGGCCGCTGCTTACTTGACCCTCATTTACGGGATTAGCGCCCCCACAAACAGGACAGGAGAGATTAAGTACTGACGGTGACAACGGTGTAAATCCATAATGTGTGTTGTAATAAAATATCGATATTTGCCGTCAGTGTATCGATTATTTATTGCGTCAGAGAGCACAACAATATATTGCAATATCGATTTTTTTTCCCACCTCTACACCTCATACCTGTAACCTGAGCCACACCACTGGACACAACAACAACAACAACAACAACAACGGTGGACTTCCGTCAGGTCCCTCAGATACCTGAAACCTGAGACCTGAAACACGTCCACTCGGCAATGACCATCATATTTGTTCCGGCACAACTTCTCGTGTTTAGTCAACTTAAAATGTTTCAAGTTTGTATACAGCATGCAAGCTTTCCACTCTTCTTCTCAATTTTTGCCTGGTATATGAACCACAGTTACTGAGTTGACCACTGGCAAGAGCAGGAATTATTCAACCATACAGTTCCTGTGTCGAGACGCAGGCACTGTCTTGTTGTATGGTTGCACACCTGAATATTTGCTTATTTATCGCAAGTCGTATCATCATAGCAATGTAGTAGTGTCCAATAGTGTCATCGCACGTCAGACATTTTGCTGATATCGTGCAGGCCTATTGGCAATGATGTGACCAAACATCAGTGTGAACACACCAATTTCCATTGCTTTTCCTGCCATGTGTGTCACAAACACTGTAAACACACCTGTCCAGCTCAGTGCTGTTAATCCAGAAACAACAGGGCCTGTATCATGAAGCAGGATTGCAGGCTTAGTGAGGTAATTTAAGGGTTAACCCTGGGTTTCTGGTATCACAAAGCTGGATTTGTTCATATTGAGGTAAGTTACAGGGCTCCAGACTGCGACCAAATGGTCGCATTTTGCGACTAAAATTAGAGCCAGTGCGAGTAATTTTTTCATCTACTCGTACAGGCGCGACCAGTAACATTGCTGTTTTGTTTGTTTTTTTATTAATTTGTTTTTGTTGGTGACAAACTCCTCCACACTTCAATCCACTAGTTGACGGTAATGCACTAACAAGCTGGTTTGCCAAGGGAAAAGACAACAGAAGAAGAAGAAGGGGGGGGGCGGAGTGGAGCGGGATCGAGTTGGGGTAGCGGAAAACTTGTAAACAAGTAAAGGCTCCACTCACCGGCCAATCACCTGCTGGGGAAAACATGACGTGTCCCTGGTAAACTCACCTAGCTTCTCTGACGTGTCGGTGCTCATGATTGTGATTGGTCTGCTGCCTTGAAACCCACTGTTTATACCTGCGCATTCACCAGTTTACAATAAGACAAACCTGGGTTGAGTTCCTGAGTTGATAACGAGTGTCATGATCCTGCTTATCCAGACTGCCATTGTTGTGGATAGGTTCAGCTGGATAGGTTGGGAGTAACCCCGGGTAAGTTGAGCTGGCTTCGTGATACAGGCCTCAGGATGAAAGAATGAGCTGCAGCACTGAAATGTTTTAAAAACATACAATGACAGTAACCTCTCACACTGAGACTGTGACACTTTTAAAGAAGCTCCAACCCTGGGGATGAGATGTGATGGATCAGTTCTACTAATCTCTCTCTCTCTCTCTCATCTGTGTGTGTACTCTGTAAGTGCATGTGATGATGTCCTTAGTCTGAACTGATACACAGTTTCAAGCTGAAAATCAGTGTTTCTCTAAGAGACACGGGGTGTCAGGAGAGAAAGAGGAGTGGGCGCTGGACATGACATTGCTTAGAAAAAGGAAAAGGGTATTAGTGCTCAATAACAACATAACCACTCATCCATCCAAGGAGTTTACTGTGCAACAATATCATACAGTAACATACAACACTGAGGCTTGGATTTTCTTAAGTGAGATGTGGCCCTGATGGCCACCACCTGGTCCTGCAGTGGGAGCAGCTTACCTGAGTGTGTGTTCTGTGCAGCAGGCAACAGAATCCATAAAGCTGAAGGAAGCAGGCTGTTTAATGGTGTAATAACATTATGTGTTGTTATGGCCGTCAGAGGGGACATTAGCCTGCAGGTGTTAGCTAGCTGAGACTCAGAGCGGCTTGTCGCCTCAGGGGGGCGGAGCCTCGGGACATAATAAAGGTAATGTGAGTTATAATGAAGCCCAGCGGCCTCAACAACACTAATAAAACACACTAATGCCTTTGAAAACACTTTTTATCAACTCAGAACCTGCTCTGCCATGTTCTTCTTCTCCTCTCTGTTGCTGCACACTCAGCTTTTCATCCATCCTTCCTATTACCCCCACACCTCTATTACACTTTACTGTTTCTCAAGCAGATCAGGCATCTCATGGCAATTTACAGACCAAATAATCAATAGATCTTTTTCATGCTAAATCAATGAAAATTCATTATTTGCAGCCCCACTGTCATGTGTAACACGACATTCAAGATAATAATTCACTGTTAGCACAGGTCCAGGTGGGAACTGGGTCAAACAGATCTCCTCTCAGGTAACTGTAGACATCCACCACAGCTCAAATTACTGTTACACACCACAGGCTGTAGTGAAGCCATAGCCATGGCTATGTGATAGGTGACACTGTAAAAGCTGCAGGTGACATCATCTGGGTTCCACTGACACTGTGATGATCTTCTCAGAGTCCAAACATGATGTGACCCATACACATAACCCAGCTTTATCCGATGAACTAGGGGTCTTACCAACTGGACATATGAGGCCTTAAGTAGTTTGTAATACTAACTGAAATACTGATGGGATTAAAATAACCTCAAGGGCCTCAGGATACTACAGACCTCAAATGGACCAGCTCACTTTTCAATACGCATCCCTGGCAAAACAATATGCAATTTTACACTTTACCATTACGAGACTGAAACATATAGATTGGCGGTCTGACAGAATTTTTAAAAACTCTTTCAGATGCATTAACCCAGCTTTTGCAGCTGCTAAAGCTGTGAGGCCCCAGCTCAGCGGGTCTAAGTGTCTTTGCTAGTTTCAGACCGATAGGCTCATCATCCTGTCCAGCACCCATGTTGCTTCAAAAGCAAATACATTTTCACCCATGTGGCGTGATTGCTATCTTGAGTGATGCAGTATTTCATTATCATTTAAAGGGTGAAGTATCAAAAGAGCAATATACTCTGCAAATTATAATCACAATCCACCAAGATGCGACATGCCTGGGTTTACAAGGGAATGGGAGAGGAGACTGTAGTTGGTTTATTACAAGTTACACCGCAGAACACTTCCATGAATAATGTAGAAACTACATCCAACTTGTCTGAACCATGGGTGCAGGGTAGTGAATAAATTAGCTCTCTGCATTGTTGGTTGTTGCTGCATTGTTGCTGCTCTGGATTGTTGGACTAGGTCCCGTGGCACTGCGATCATTTTTGTCCACATCCATTTATGGCTGCAATACTTCTTAGAAAGCTGGATCTCAAGTAACTGCAAAAAATAAGTGTAGCTCCCACCGTCCACTGTGGTGTCGTCAAATGACTTGTTTTATTCAAACAATGCACAAATATTTCATCTACAAAAGCAGAACATTTGAGAAGCTGTTGTCTTCTGCTAAATCAGCTGACTGACGAGCTCAACTGAGTGTTACACTGGTTAAACTAGCGTTAGTGTCAGTTATACGAAGTTCAAAGCTTTGACTCAAAGCTAAATCCATGAGTGGTTGGACATCTTAGATATTTGATTTATTAATTGACAGAAATAAATAGAAACATTTGCACCACTGATATAAGTTGAGCACGTGAACAGTGACACAAACCTCAGCAATCAAAGTGCTTGTTTAAGGATCCACCACAGACCTGGACCTGAGACCCGACATGAACAGAAACTCAAGGACGTGTTTGTCTCCTCAGCTCAGGTGTGTCTGTCTGTTTTCAGACGCCCAAAACAGGTCTGAATGTTGTTCTGCAGTGACTGGGTGGAGAAACAGTTACACCACTGCAACACATTCCTACAGTAATTGTTGCTCCAGTCACAACAGCACGAAGCCTGTGGACTTAATCACTGTCACCATGCAGCATCTGATAGTGTTGAGATGGAGACAGAAGAGCTGGGTTCAGACCTGTTACATCATACTTTACATGCATCTGCAGCAAGCAACTGATGAAGCCAATCACTAGAGTCATATTTTTTGCTTGATTTCCATTTCAAAACACAAAGACACCTTGCCCCCAAGGCAAACTGGTTACCAGTAGCACCAGACAGTAAAACACAGGAAAGCAAGTCTCATAATGTGTACAGGAGTTCACTGACAGGAAAGAGTCAGTGACTATCACCGTCCACGTGAATGACTATCTTTGCCCAAGCAGCCCTGATGCAGATAAGGGGAATCATTTCCATAATGTGCATTCCAAATACAGGGAAGCAAAATATCACACTCCATAGGAGTGCATCACCGTGTTAAAAACAAAGCTGTTTCTACAGCTGTTTACACTCATTCATTTGGTTTGGAGAGGAGCAATGACTGAAGACTGGAGATGGGTGGGAGGAAATGGAACACTACCCCACATACTACATCCATGCCCCGTTGCATCTCGGCTCCGTCTCTGGAGCCCAGAGCAGCTGGAGACCCGAGATCACAAGATCACAGGAGAACTACAAGCTAACGTGATAACAGCCAAGTATGAAGTGAGATTAAAATGTACACAACAGATCACTTAGCCTTTCTGAGGTTGATTTGCTGTTCATCATTACATTTTTTTACTTTCAGTTTGTGCTCTTGGAGAACGGATATGTTGTATCAGAAAATTGCAGTTTTCCACCTCCATGATTGATTTTTCTTCATCCATGATGTCTTGTGAGCTGTAGGACCTTCTGACTGATTGAGGACTTGTTGTGTGTGCACACGGGTGAAACTAACGCTGACAAAGTGATGATTTAACGATCGGACGTTTGTTGTGTTATATTTTGAAATTTACTAGATGTCCTGTGTGTTTGACTTCCTGTGTGGGGCGATCTCATCAGTGTGGAGTGAGGTGTGATGGCTGCGTCATCCAGCAAAAATAGACCTGCTGCGTATTTCTGCCGGACTGCCGGACCGGACCACAGCGCACACTGTGGAAATGCTCTGATTGACTTGAATGGGAGAGAACTGCATCCAGCGTGTGCAACAGAGACAGAGTCAGTGGAAATTGGGGGTAACTGGTTCATCTTTGGAAAGGTGAAGGTGATCTGGTTGTTTAATGAGTGTGAAGTGAACTGTAGCAATTGTGAGATGAGAATTAGCACAACAATGATTATCAACATAATTCAGCAGTGTTTTAAATTGTTTCGTCATTCATGTTTTCAATATCTGGTTACTAATTTATATGTTATATACTTCATGTTATTGCTGTGGGCCACCCCAAATTCTCCTCTGCATTAGTTTCTATAATTCCTGCTCTTGTTAGTGGAGTGGTAATTTGTAGGAAGAGACTGTGGACACACACATGGATAAGATCAGTGGCCATTCATTTACATGTTTCAATGACTCAAAGCTAATAAAAAAAAGTTTCAAGGAACTTAAAGAAGCAGCACAGATTGGTAAAGCAACCTGACCCTGTAGCAACACCGACTTCAAACTGTATGAGCAGAGGACACACATCTAAACACTGTGAATTCACCATCAGAGGAAAGCAGGGACCTTCATTGTCATCAAACTGAGAGGAGATGCTTGATACCCGTCACAGTAACCATGGCGACGGAGAGACACAAGAACACTAAATGCACACAAGTCCTACACACCTCTCTGAACTCATACCCTGAGGCCTGACACACACTCTCTCACTCTCTCTACACACATACACACACACACACATATACACACAAACACACTTCTATCTTTATAAGGATATTCACAAACACATGCCATTCACCTAGTCCTGCCTCAGCCATCAAAACTTCATATCTAATCCTAAAACTATTGATAAGTGAGGACCGGCCAACATGTTCTACAGCCTGGTCCTCACTAACACAGAAGTCCTCACACACACACACACACACACACACACAGCAGTCAAGTTACAAAGAACCGGTTCTTGAAGTGCACACAGTGTAAATTACCACCCTCACTGTCACATTAGTCAACATGTTTCCTCAACAACATGCTTTAGAGAAGAGCAGCATGGGAGTTTCGGTTAAAGTGACAACTTGAGCGTGTTTTCAAAGACAAACCAGCTTCGACTGACCAAACACACCATAAAGAACAAAGCGGACACCAGCTGACACCAGGTTGAGCCTGTCAACTGAAGCCTGAATGATGACTGACTTACCCGCTGCTGGGTGAGCTCATCTCGTGCAACATGGGAACAAACGAACGCCTCCGACCAGAAAAGCAATTCAATCACTAGCGTCCACTTCCGGTGTCTCTCAGGTGAGGCATCGAGCTGTGATCTGCTCCCGCGAGCTGAGACATAAAAAAAAGGTCACCTGCAGCACGGAAAAGCAAACAGGGAAGAGCAGGTAACACGAGCCTTCACCTGCTGCAGGTAGTTTAGAGGCCACGCCCTCTCTGAGCCTGCCCGCGAGCGCAAACAAATGCGCCCGCACACACTGGCAGCTGCTCACCTGTGCCACGCTCCAGTGCTCTGCGCCTTTATCAGCGTGCCGCTTCAGTTAACGGTGTCCTTGTTCAGCCCCTGACCAATACAGTGACCAGCTTTTATTAGGGCCACGGGGCAACGCACGAGGCACTGGCCCTACAGCTATAAAATAGCTGAAGGGCCAGTGCCTCGGGGCGAAGCCCCGAGGCACTATTGTTATACTGCGTGTTTTTTCTTATTTTTATTTTTCATCTTCCTCCCAAATTTCGGCACCTAACTCGTCCTACAGCTTGAGGAGTTGTAGGACAAATTATATATCAAAACGTGCGGTTGATCGGGATCGGTGTGCTATTACTTTTCTCTATGAAATACCAATTTTTCGCGACGTAAGTCGCGAAAAACTGCGAAAAATTCTCCATAGGAATGAATGGAACGGGCGAAAAAAAATGATCAAAAAAGAAAAATCATTGGAGTTTTTCAAACGTCTACAGCTCAGGCATACTTTCACCTAGAGACTTCATTCAAACTTTAAACTGTAGACACAAGTCTTGTGTGTTGGTGTATTAATCCACGTTTTGATAGGTCATATAGTTTTTCATCAATCACTGTTCAATGACCATGATCATTTTTGGAGAAATTTTGAGTTTATAATGGGTGTGTATTGCACGGAATGTTCGTGTTAGAGTGGGTGACATCATCAGCTAGAGTGGGAGAAGTTGTCTGAAATTGTCTGAAACTTTTCTCTTTCTCTCGTCCTCCCGGCCACAAATTACACTCTACACACATGATTTTTTCCACAGTTGTAGACAAACTTGTTCTGTCTCTGACAATGTGCTCATCAAAGCAGAGAGACTTACAGAATTTAAATTCTGGGCCTCTCAGTGCGGTCACGTCTCTCTCTGCTCCTCATTGACTCTAATACAAAGATTTTCCGAGAGAAGCAGAAGGGACCCCTGTTTGAAACTCGCCCGCATCTCTAAAATATTTACTGTAGAAACACCAAAAGCATATCAACGTGTTCAGGAAGTCCTTACGCCGCCCAGGATCTGCTTTTTTTTCTGATAGGAGCTACCGTTTTGTCGGTGTAAGCCCAAATGTGAGACCAGCGCAGAGGGAGAAAATCGCCCTTTTTCTCCACGTTTCTGGCTAGGGTGGCTCTGTCGTCATTGACAACCACCTCAAGTTGCCATGGCAACCCCTGAGCCTGGGGCCAGAGCCCTGTCTCTCATACATTTATGTCAAGACTCTGTCAAACACAACCACACACATGCACACACACACACACACACAAACACACAGACAACTTTGTGATCACAGTTACAGATAGATACTCACACACACACACTCACATGGGCGCGTATGCGTTCACTCGTCTCCCACTCCCACACACACACACACACAAACACACATATGCGCGCGTATGCGCGCACACTCCTCACTCTCACACACGCCTGACACACAACACACATGCCCGCACTTCTCTCCCACACACACACACACCACAGGTAACTTTATGTGATTACAGTCACACACACACACACACACAGGTGACTTAATGTGATTATGGCTCCTCAATATCAGTGCTCAGTACAAGATGGTGATGTGTCTGTCTGATTAGTTTGGTGGTGGGTTTGATTCCCATGTTGACAGAGATGGTACCCCCGGCAGTAGCCCCCCGTGGCCCTTTCAAATTTCCCAGAGGGAATTTTCTAGTTTCACTTATTATTATTTTCACTTTATTCTATTGTTATCACTTGTTTATGTATTTCCTGTCTTAATGATCACTCAAGCTGTAGGTGCGTCTGTGGTCATGGGTGATACAGACAGGGAGGTGACGTCAGAAAGGGAATAGGGCCCTGCTGGCCTGGCTGCTTGACAACAGATAAAAACTCCACTGTTCATGGCAGTGGTCACAATAATAAACCTGATTCATACATTTTGGAGGGGAGCCAGGAGGTGCTTCGGAGGGACAAGTCAGAGTATGAAAACAATCAAACAGAGCAGCATAGGGAAATAGAGCCAAACAAAGTAATATACTTAATAAAATGCTTTTGCAATTTCAATCGGAAGACACCAGGGCCCTGTGCTGCGAAGCAGGTTCAACAGACCCAGGGTATCTTCCCGTTATCCGGCTTCCCTTAACCTAACAATCGCGATCACGCTAAACGGCCACACAATGGTGGTTATCAACTCGTTAATTCAACCCAGGGTTTCCCAGTCTAGGTTTGAGCGCGTTCACAAGAAATGGGCGGAGTTTGCAGCATCTGA
The DNA here is from genome assembly GCA_021432705.1 of Caranx ignobilis. NCBI lineage: Eukaryota > Metazoa > Chordata > Actinopteri > Carangiformes > Carangidae > Caranx > Caranx ignobilis. Next base: position 20,212,295 of record MU269990.1, read on the forward strand.
CCAATCACAGACATGGACACGTCTGACAGCAGCAGCGGAGCGGAGTATTTCACCAACGAGGAGCAGACAACAATTCTGCATTTAAATGAAGGGCTGGAAGATCAAATCCAGACAGAAAGAAACACAGTCGCTGCAGCAAAGAGCAGGAAGTGCTGCAGAGAATCACTGACTGTGAAAATGCATAAGTTCATATGGTTAAAATTAAATGAAATCACTGCTCCGTCATTATGGGATGGCTCTGACAGGAATGACAGGAATCACGTGTGTATTCCTCTAAACTGGCCTGTTGCTCCCATGTAAGAGTTTGATCAGCTGACAGAGGTTTGTCAGTTCCTCCGATGAAAACTATATATATATGTATAGGGGGGTGGGGGGGGTTGACACTTCTAATATTCACACCCCTAACAACAGTGATGTAATTTTCCAAGAGAACTGATTGGTCAGGAGGCGGCGCTTTCTGCCCAGCGATCTCAATCTGGAACATAACCTGCTCCAAACCAGGTTAACCATTCAGCATAAGTTACCTTGGAGATGTATCCCAGTAAGAAGTGAACCACTGTCGTAGTATGGAAAATCCAGAGTTAACCCTGAGTAACCCAAAGTTACCTCGCTAAGCTCAAATCCTGCTTTGTAGTATAGGCCCCATGTCTTCATTGAAGGTTTAGGACCAGCCTGGAGGTCAGAGGTCAAGTGTCTCCCAGTCAGAGGTGGGCAAAGTACATGACTCCATTATTTGCTTCAAAGTTTCCTCCTGGATACCAGATATTAGTCCAACACAGTAAATATTTATCCAAATCTACAGAGCCTAATGATCCCGAAACAAATGACTGACTGAATGAAGGCAGATGCTGCAGAGCAAACAGCTTAAATAATATATTACAAAGTCACAGACATAGAGACACAACTGAGTCAACAACAGGAGCCGTGTGTGTTTCTGTGCTTGTGTGTGTGTGTGTGTGTGGGGGGGGGGGGGGGGGGGGGGGGGTGCATGCGGGTGTTTAACATACTGTAGAATCAATGAATACAAATTTTCAAAATAAAAGAAAATGCATTTAGCTAAGAGCTCTGCTTCAGAGAAACAAGTTGTACAATGTAGTTTTTCACCGACCTCACCTGCTCCCTGCAGCTTCTGTCTCCTTAATTCTCTAAAAACCTATACTGATTTACATTTTTCATGTTTTATTCATTCATTCAATTGTTAAACTTGTGTTTGTGGTTTGTGGTTTAGTCTACCAGCTTTACTGAAGCATTAGTGTGTTGGCATCTCTACGGCTTTAAATCAGTTTTATTGATTTACACATAGTGACATCAAAAATCACAGTTTGGCCTCAGGGGACTTTAAAATCTGTGCAGCACAGAGCACCCTCAGTCCAGTCAGATAACCACTCAGCCACCCACACGTCATCTGAAGTTTTGTTTCTACAACCAAAGAAGTCACTGGCATGCCTCCAGGATCGAAGGCCTGACAGGTGGTTTAAGCTTCTGTCATATGTTTGTCATGAAAGTTCAGACCATACACAAATGTAATACATCTATACTGAGGTTCAGATATGACATATATAAGCAGTTTTCATATGATTTGAACAAGATACCAGCAAAGTGCTGATTGCAGCAAATAGCCTACAAAGTAAACAACTCAGGGTTTCCCTCAGTGTATTACAGGCCAGGCCTAACTTGCCCCCCAAGTATCGTTAATTATCGTTATCGGGATAAGTATCGTTAATTCATTAATTAATTAATTTTCATTAATTATTATTAATAGTTTTTTTTTTACTCCATACCAGTCACAGCGAAGGGGTTGGATGCACAATGGCGACATCTTTTGATCAACACATGAACACATAAGTGGGTCTAAGGTCACGTGCTTTTTCATCACCTGAAGCTAACCCCTGAACCACTGTCACCCGCTAACTTCATGTCACAACTTTATCCAGCATACATGTCACAGAGGAAAGCACAAAAAACTTTGGAGGAGACATCGAACTCGCTGGTGCGCTGGTTGACCAAGAGCGTGGAGATGACGCAGAAGTATAAAACAGGCTTTAGCTGAGGCGCGGCTCCAAGAGGCACAGCCAGGTTTCATGGGTGTTGGCACGTTGTCCCCTGCAGTGTTTCTGTCAACACCGAGCCTGTGGACCAGGCAGAATTACAAGGCTTCTTGATGTGAAAATGATACCTTCCTCCATTTTTCAGCTCGTACTGTTCGTGTTCACACACACACTTGTTTTGACTCTGGTCCAAACGCTGCACCACTTTGTGCAGTCATGTATCCATGACGACTGACCGGAAAAAGACATGCGGTGCATCGTGTTTATATGACTCCTGATTGTAAAAGTGAAACTCTGTAATGTAACATCAAACTTTAACAGTGAAGACACCAGGCAGTTGTGTTTTTTTTTGTTTGTTTGTTTGTTTGTTTTAGTTTTTTAGTGCAAACACTTGATATTATTTATATTCATTGTATTTTTGGTAGTTGTTAAAACAGCATTTCCCTGTTTTAAGACTCTGCTGTAGTTGGTGTTTAACTATGTTCAGTAACACATGATTAGTCATATTTTCCGATTTCCAGTTGACTTTTAACATTGATCTAATGCAAGGCAGCATGGAGTCACACCTTCTGAATTCTACCACCCCATTCATGACTCTGATACCTATATGGCCCTGCCATCAGGCAGTTGCTGGCCTGTGTCAGGCCTCATCACAAAAAACATGCTTGGCTGCCGGTGGGCCACCCTGCCACAGGGCTTAACAAGTTTTCTGCAGGAAACCCTCTCAACCTATGGGTCTTCACTTAAGTTGGAACCAGCGATATTAACCATGTTTGGAACCATCAACCTGTCACTCAAAGCAGCCACACACTCAATTATACAAAACCTAAAGCCTTAATAACATGTGGACGGGTGAGTTTTATAAAGCAGTTACCTCCTGTACACATGTCAAAAATCAGCTCTAGAAACCAAAATAGTTTTTGTTCGTGGCTGCAAACATTCGCTCAACATTCATTTTTCAGACTTGGAGGTTATGAAGATAAAGACATTATTTCAATGCTCTCCACTCTGACAGGGATTAATTAAGGCTGTTAAACCTGTACGATGTCACGACCTCAGTGTTAACCATGAACCTGGAGCAGCTCGTTTCATTAATCACTCCTGAGGCGTTTCAGAATGTCTGCTGTGAATAAGCTGATTTGCAGAGTACTGTGCAAACTAAAGGCTTGATGTTGTCTTCTGATTAACATAATATATACGGAGAGTTACAATAATCTAGATATAAAGATGTTGAAGTGTGTATAACCTCTGGAATATCAGCAGAAGAATAAAAAGACCAGATCCCTCCACTGAAGAAAACACAGCTGGAAAGTCCATGAGGCTTATTTGTTAAAGAGGATTTCACTGTCAGTAATGACAGCTGAGTTTCAGGCAACAGATTTGATCTTATTCAAACAAATAGATACAGTATCTCTAACACGGTTTAACAGCTTTTACGCTTCCCTCTGTATCTCTGTGCTCAGCTGGGAGTCACGTTTCAAAATCCTACCTGACACCTCCAGCTGTCACGCTGCTGCTGAGCTCTCACATCAGTCATCCAACTGTTTCAAAACCCAGGAATGAAATGTGCTGACACAGAAAGAAGTCCACAGTTCCATATAAACATTATGATGTTACCAATTTTTGATTTTATGAGTTTAACAAGACTATCCTCCTGTGAAAGAAAAAAAAATCAGCCCACAGGTCGTCTGTGCAGCAGGTTATTATGACCCATAATAATATTTTGTTGTTAGGTAACATTTAGTGGTCGTAATAATTAAGACAGTAGTAAATGGAGAGAATGGTGGTGTAGTATAAAGAGACAAAGTCTACATTAAGATGAGATTATAGGTGATGGATGTGTCAAAAAAAACAGGACCATGACACGTCAGACTGAGACTAGCCATTGAAGCTGTTTGTTTTACATGCAAGAGCCTTCAACAAAGTTAACCATGACCCTGGAGCTTCAACACCACAATCATGAGTGAAAACTCCTCATGAAAGTGGAGCACCAGTCCGGAGTACAACATTCCTGAGTTATTTTTATTAATTATTGTTAGAAATCGCATATCAGAATCTGTGACTTCTTAATTCAATGGCTCTTCAGCCTCCACTTCAAAGAGAACACTCAGCATGGGGCTGAGAGCTCAGCATTCAGAGACCTGAATGAAATCAAAACCAACCAAATTGGGCTTCAGCTGTGTCAACCTATTGTTTCACTATTAAACTCACACTCCCATCCTCCAGCATGACCACAAAATAGTTAGTAATATAACAAATATACCTAAAGATACCAATAATTACAGAGAGGGACAAGGCAAATGTGGATTACAGAGCTCCATCCGTCTGCACCAACTGCCGCCTGCATCATCTCCTTTCCTCTGCTCCTAAATTGGTCTGCCCTCTTTGTATATGACCCAGCCTGCCCACCTGAAGCTGCCTTCACCAGCTCCTCTTGACTGAACAGTCCCATTTATTCCATATTCCATGTTTCCTTGTCTGTACATAACATCTACTGCATGTCTGTCCATGCTGGGTGAGGGATCCCCCCCCTCTGTCACTCACCCTGAGGTTTCTCCAGTTTTTTTTTCTTCAGAGGTTTCCTCAGTCGATGTGAGGGTCTAAGGGCAGAGGACGTTGTTATGATGCTGTGTAAAACCCATTGAGACAAACTGTCTCAAAAGGCTATACCAGGTATGTCCAAACTCACTCCTCAAAGGGCCGTGTGGCTGCTGGTTTTTGTTCCAACCACCCAAGAGCACACATTTTGACCAATCAGCTCTCTGAAGACTAAGATCAGTTGATTAAATGAGTTAAGTCCGGTGTGATGCTGCTTGGTTGGAGCAGCCCTTCGTGGAATAGTTTGGACATGCCTGGGCTATACAATTAAACTAGCCTTGCCTTTATGGCCACCATTTAAGTATAATGCAAGTGGTTAACTGATCAAACATCAGAATTAACATTTCCTAAAGCTAATATTCACTAAATGTTGATTGCACAACAGTTCATGCATAATGTATATCAATACATTATGCATTGATATACAGATAATTGTAATGGCTGACGTGTCTAGAGTATTTCTAGATGTGTCAAAACTCAGTAAACCATATACAGAGTGAACAGGCATGGAGCCAGAACAGTTCCCTGTGGAGCTCCAGTGCATCCACCCCCATCACTTCGAGCTTGTCTTTAAGAATGGGGGTGCGTTAAATGCACTTGAGAAATCTAGGAACATAATCCTCATGTAACCATCTGGCTCATCTAAGTAAGGATAGGCCCAGTGGAACCTGTCTTGATGTTGCTGGTGATCCAGGGTTTGTTGTTTGAAAAGCAGCACCCAGTCTTTGCTGGTTATACAGTGGCAGGTTATACAGTACAGCAGTTGTCTGTGCTACGTTCACTCATTCTCATTCCTTTAAGGTCTTTGTTGTTGCTTTTACCATTTTCCTGGGGCTCCAGCTGCACATTCAGTCTGTACACTCAAACCAGTCCTTTCGAGACTCACTGGCCCCTGGGTTCCGGTTCTTGAATGAGCTGGTCGTTGTAGCCTGCCTCAGTAAAGAGGCAGGAAGGTAGGAAGGCCTGAAGAACAACTAGATTATGATCTGATCTGTCAAGTGGTGCTAGAGCTGAAGCAGTGTACTGTAAGCCTCCTTGAGGTTTGATGTTGATCTGCATTCTTGCAACAGTCTTGTGAATGAAGTCAGTAGTTATAATGGCAGTGCCAACAGTTCTTCCATCCTGACATCAGATCTTCTGCACTGTGATGCTACTGCTACACCACCTGTTGTTCCCAAGTAGAACCAGTCCCTTTTTTCTTTCCACTTGAAAATCCACACAATAGTATGGAGTGTTTACCAGGTCTTTGTGAAACACATGAGACCACAGTCCTGAAATGCTCACTGGTGCTTCCTGTTCATCACACTTGCATGTCAGGGAGTTGAGCATAGACTGTAGAAAAGGTAGCCTATATTCGCACCTGTTAGCATAGGGTACAGTATTATAACCATTGTCAAATTAAACAACGGTGTTGAATAAAGTTAATAGACCAAAAAAAAAAAAAAAAAATCAACAATGAACAGAAATTGTGAACTGTCCCAAAACCTAAGCAAGTAGTTTTCATGCTTGCCATGCCATGACGTGACCCTCATTATAGTAACCATGGCAACACTTGGTACACCACTCTACGTACAGTGGAGTGTTTATTCCAGTAAACATGACAGCTGAGCTCTGGTATGCATGCTGCTGTAGGGGTGCTATTTCATGAGACACTCATATGGATTGTATTAAAGGGTTTGATGCCTTGTTGAGTTTTACTTATTGATATAAAACGAAATAAAATAAACTCCATAATATAGATTTGTCTCTGAATCTTTCATGCTGTAGGACAGTCGGCCCTTGACCTGACCCACAGAGGATTTCTGCTTTGCGCCACCTGCTTTGCCCAGCCTCCTGTCACATAGCAACATTAACAATATGTAGCTTTCTTTTACAAAAAGGTCTTTAAGGCCTGTAGTATTGGCATGAAGCTGAAACACAATATGTACATTGAACTGTGTGATCCTCGAGCTTCTGTTAACATAGTTTGCTGCCCTATTATTTTCATTCTTGGTGCACAATGAACCTTAGGAACCTTGAGCTTGGCCACAAAGAAGCTGCCTATTGGCTATTGGAGCCCCTCTAAAAGCAGTGTCTTTATTTTCATTTATCCAAAAAGTTCAAACAATTAGAGATCAGAATACTGACATGCACTTCCTGTTTGTAACAAATCTGAGAAACTCAAAGTAACTTTCAGTATCAGCTGGAACCAACTAAAAGGAGTGGCTTGATTTAATTTATTATGTCATACTGTTTCCATTAATTACTTTGAGACCCTTCAGGAGCATTTAATTGATTTCACGTTAAAAATGCATTCACCTTAGCTGGAGGTGAGCCTATAAGAAAACAATAATGTCTGAGAGAACAGACCTGATGTAGTCAAATGGATGAGTACAACATGCACAACAAGACGCGTCAAGCAGAGATAGGAGGAGAGAGAAATCATTGATTACGACACTTTGTATTAATGACTGAGATCAACTCAACATGTCAGACACAAGGAGTCAGACGACCTGCGTTTAATAAAAGTCTGTTATGTTCTGGAGTTGAATTAAAGTAAGGCTGTGAGAGAGTAAATAGATCATAGGGTGTCCTGGTGGAGCACAAGGTATCTGGGCTTAATCCTGGGTTCAGGTCCAGCATGGGGTGCTTTGCTGCATGCCATCCCCAGTGTCAGGGGTCCAGACTGATACCCAGGTTCTGTTTTTGTCTTGTTAAGTTTGTAACAGCCTTACTTCAGCTGGGACATTGTTCCAGAACAATAACTACAGTTTAAGACTTAGCTGGGTTTGAACAAAGTTTAGTTGACTTTTAGTCGATCCATCCACACACACACACACACACACACACACACTTTCTCTCTCTGTTGCTTACAGGCATATGCACATATAGAACACATTAACCAAATGAATTCCTGGGTTAACGTGTGATCTTGTGTACACACATGGCTGATTAGCATATATGTAGATGAGTTTTCACACACTCCCCTATAGACTGGCGCAGCAACTATCTACAATAGGGACAGTTACGTAAGCATCATATCTCAAAAATGTTTTGCAGGAAATTACATAAGCTGCTGGTTGTGGGTCTATTTACAGCCACGCTGAGCGACGCTCTGCCGAGACAATCACAACAAGACAATGCGCTGGATTTATAGCCTCGAGTAAAGAGGGAATTTAACTGAACACTGGCCAAGGAGCTGGTAAATTTGGGCCGACAACTGCTGCGATCATCACTTTCACCAGTCATTAGGACGACTTTGAGTCCGTTTGTAATGATCCTACAGTAGATCTCGATCAAAGCTAGTGTGGCCAGCCCTCCTGCTCTCTGCTGTTTACTGGAAACTTTGGATTTTGACTTCACAGTCAGTCACTTCTTGTGTGGATCTAATGTTCCACTAGACTCCAAATGGAGAGTAGCATCTAATTTGGAGGAAAGGAGACACCAAATCTTATTTAGGATGGGACCCTCTGCTCTGCTCTCTGATTTCTGGCCTGAAACAACTGTTTACATTCAGTTGTGTGCCAAGTGCAGCTTTAAGCTGCCACTGAATAAGTAGATGATGTTGTTGTGGCCCTCAGCTGCCCACCTTCACTCTCTGTCCAGCTGACCTTCAGCTGGTGCTGATGGTAACTCATGGATCTCTAAGCGATTTTTTTCTCCATTTGTTATGTTCGGCTGTGCGTGTGTGTGAGATAGATCATCTTATGCACTCTAAATAAACTCTCGGGTTCAGCTTTTACTGAGGACATTACTGAAACAGCAGTTCAACATCTGTCTGTCTCCACATGTGTGGTTCTATCTGTCTGTTTGTCTGGTCTTAGTCTCCTTCCAGCTGTTTTGTGAGCTGGTCTTTTATATGTGAAAAACCAGAACACTTGAACAAACAACAACCATCCCCTTTTCCCCTTTATTTGACATGAGGTGCACCCTGACCACCAGGCTATCATGTGTTACTGATGATGTGGATGGGCAGAAGTTGCTGGGTAACAAAGTAACTTGGGCACTGTAAATGTAAACACATTACATCTTATTTTATTTTTATAGTGAAATTTTAGATGAGAAGAGCATTTTAACAAAAACTGGGACTCATCATGTCCCATGTGTTCACCCAGAATACACAGGACAGATAATACATCTTATCTCAGGATCCCCTCGGAGGAGCTGGAGAGGAACATCTGAGGTGCCCAGGTGAAAGAGGACCAAACCCTAAAACGTGACTGACACTACATGTGGCCCATTAGACATGTTTGTTACCACATTCTTGTATTCACAATTTAACTTGCTGAAAATGTTCTAGTAAATTTTAAAACATAAATTATAAATTATGAGTTAAAATCTCTCTGAAAAGGACTGTTTAAAGTCACACACACGAATAATCTCCACTATTCACAAACACTGGGTGCTTGAAAGATGCTAATCTACTCTGCAGCTGATGCAGCAAACAAAATCATAGCATTAAAAGGTGGGTGTCACAGTGGAGCAGTGGTTGGCGCTGTCAACTCTCAGTGAGAAGGGTTTGATTCCTGGGCCTGGGGCCTTTCTCAACACAGTTTGAATGTTCTCCCTGTGATTGAGTGGATTCTCTTGCATCCCTCCCACAGTTCAGAGATATGCAGTTTGTTAGTTTGATTGGAAACTCTAAATTAGCAGGACCCCACTCTCGCCCTGTGTCAGCTGGCAGTGGTTTCATTGGTACACAGATATTTCTTTCTGTGATTCTGGAAAACTTTTTGAGAATGAACAAGTTTTTGAAAAGCTCTGTTTCCACGTGGACAAGTCCATAACTGCTTGTAACAGTTGTAACAGTAACATGTAATTCATTATTATGTAGCATTCACTGGGCTGATGAAATCCACTCAGGGAGCGACAATGTAATCATTAGCAAAAGTCTTTGTTTCTACTAAATCAACACCTGTAGAGTTTTCAAACTAAAACAGCTCCAGCAGTGTCTTCACAGTCTCTGATTGTTGGTACTAAAATCATCCAATTGGGCTTTTTGCATTTATTTGATAGTGTAGTTGAGAGGGACAGGAAATGGGGAGGTAGAGAGGGGGGAATGACATGCAGCAAAGGGTTTTTGAACCAGGGCTGGTTGCAGCAAGGACTGTAGCCTCTGCATATGGGGCGCCTGCTCAACCCACTGAGCTATACAGCGCCCCAACCCTCCAAATTTGACAGGACGACCACACCTACTGCTGTCACTGCTGTTCACTCCTGCAGGACGGCGCTCAGCCTCTTGTCTTATACATAAGAAAACCTAGCTAGTTTTCTTGGTTGTTAGCTCTGCTCTCCACCACAGTGTTGAGTAGATGTGCTCCTGAAATGGCTGACAGATTGGGTTTTGTTTGCCGACATAAAGCAGAAGGCTTCCTACAATGGTGCGTGTGGTGTTTTCAACAGCTGATTAACCTCACTTGGGTCTAAGTGGCCAAGGATCTAAGTAGGCACACTTCTGATGGGGAGCTCTCTTTGCCCTCTCAGTAGCTTAATTTGTTGGACTGGGTTTAAGCAGCCATTGAGCTAAGTAGAAGCAGTTCTTGGATGGCGAATAGAAGCTTTGGAGTCATTGTGGAGCTGCAGAGGATTAGCTGATGGCAGAGCAACGACAGATGCATCTCTTGGCCTCAGTGAAGACGTTCTGCACGGTTCACTGAGCTAAGACCGCTGAGAGCAGGCTCAGGAGGGGAGTGTCTACGATAGCATTACTGACACACTCTGCTGTGGAGGGAAATATAGAGGCTGCTATTGGCTGTGATAAACCTTGGTGGGTGGAGCTGCACAACAGTAGCAGATTTTCTCTGTGTAGTACTTTGTTCTGTCACTGGTGGGAAGCATGGACAAAATTATAGCTGAAAGAATTATCTGGATATTCTCACGCTGGAGCAAGAACTACAACTACCAGAACAAATCATTAGTTTTTCCCAGCATGCTGCCACACACACACACACACACGCACTGACCTCCTCACCTTTCCGCCTCAATGCTCAAACAGCCTTTTGTTCTCTAAGCTGACCAATGACATGGCCATTGTCCACCTGTCAGCCAATCACAGCTTCTATTGTGACGCAAACCAGCCAATCACTGTGCCATATGTACCCCCAAACTGACCAATCAGCTGACAGTACCCCCTACAATCTTTACACCACACCCACTGTCTGTGACACACACACACACACTGCCTTACTGAACCCTTTATTCTCGTTTGTTTAAATGTACATGTGGACATGAGCTTAGATATTTTGTAGGCTGTGAGTGCATGTGTGTGTGTGTGTGTGTGTGTGTGTGTGTGTGTGTGTGTTTGTGTGTGTGTGTGTATCTGTATGCATTTCCTGACCTTTACTGCTACAACAGTTCTGACCTTTTTAATGGCAGTGTGAGTGAGCATTAGCTGCTTTTATCTGACACACAAAGAGGAGAGAAATGACAAAAAAGGGTCAAATGCCCTGTTTGTGGTGTCTGTGTTGTTTGCAGCTGACATTTTCTTATATCTTCCATGAAGCAGGCATTATCCTGAGAGTGAAGCAGGTGCTGGCTGTATTTCTCTGAGTAAATACTCCTCAGGCAGTAAGGGGACTTACATTTCCACCATATGAGAAGAGCAGAGATGAATAACAGATCAGAATCAGACGCAATGCCACAGAGTTATCAGGCCGGACTTGCTAAGTTTCTTTTGTAATTTGAACACACCATGTAGTCTTTGTTATTTAGTCAGAGGGGAAAATCAGTCAAACACACCTCTGTCACACTGATCTCTATAATATATAATATATATATATATAATATCATCTTCCTAGTCTCTATTCAGACACTGACCTCCTGTGAGTAACAGGTCCACTCAGTTGTCTTGGAGCCAGGTTGTGATGCTCACAGGAGTGTATCATACAGGTTTTTGCTCAGTCCTTTCTTCTTTCTTTTGTTTTCAAAACCTCAATAAATTGTTGCTTTTTACAAAATCTAAATGTCTTATGTCTCAGGACAACAGCAAATGTCAATATAGGCTGCTAACCACAAGGCTCTGTGGCGCAATGGATAGCGCATTGGACTTCTAGATGAGCACTAGAGAAGTGATTCAAAGGTTGTGGGTTCGAGTCCCACCAGAGTCGACCTTTATGAGTTGGTAGTATTTCTGCTGTATTCTACTGTGAAACTGTCTCTGTCTTAACCGTGAACCAGCTGAGCAACAGAAGGCCTTCTCCTCAGTGGTTTCATATGAAGGAGCAGTGCTACACAGTCCACGTTTGTAATATCACTGTAAACCACCATCATTTTCTTTCATGCTTTGGGCAGGTACATTTTCCTGCTTTACAATTTCAGACCTAATCTGAAATCAACCATGGAAATCCTGTCCAAAGGCAAGACAGGAACACCTGAGGATAAATACATGCAGTCCAGTGTGTGGTGGACCTGAGAAGACCCAAGCTATAGTGAGGGCAGCATACCAAACAAAACAGACTGAAATTATATGTCTGGTCACATCCTTCATTTTTCTAATTGTCATTGATCACCAGACCAACAAGTGCTGTGCTATGTCATGTTTCCTCATGACATAGCACAGCAGAGCTCCAATGTTTCCTTTTAAAAACACATCAGTGAGCCACACTGTGTCACTGGTGACATGTTCCTTCATCACCATGAACACAGTGTGGTTCACTTTATCTCAGTCTCACACACTCTTCTGCTCCCCCCAAATACTAATGGTGGATGCATGCCAAATGTGGATCTAAATCTTCAGTGAACCAATAAGCTTCGAGCTGAGAGCCACAGACAGGAAAATGAAGTCAGAACACGATAGCGCAGAATAACATAATCATGTGTTTGAAATGACAGAGGCTATTTAGAAACTACAAATCACAGCCCCATCTTGTCTGGGGAAGGCAGAGCTCAGCATTCAGCTCTGTGCAAACCTGCAGGGGTCGTTTGATTCATCAGAAGTAGTAAAGACGGGCGGATCTGTGGCAGGAAGAAAAATCCTGCAGAGTTGAGTTAAATCAAGCGCGCCAGATGAGAGATCACATTATTCAGAGAAGGACTTCTGTACTGCCTCAGGTGGCAAACAGCATGGCGGGAGGGAGGCTGTGAGGTGGGTGTGTGTGTGTGTGCATGTGATGTGTGTGTGTGGTGTGTCTCCTGTGGGCTGTGCATTGCAGTCAAGGTCAGACAGTTGTCTAATGATTGTCTAGTGCGTGTTTGTGTCAGACGAAGAGCTGACAGCTGAATGTCTCCCCAATGTTTTAGAATGATATTATATTATGATATTGTTGAAACTGGTGTAAGGAGTGTGAAGCAGGGGATGGCAAAGAGAGAGAGAGATAAAGAGTGACACACACAGAGGAAGGATGGTGTGCTGGGGAGGCAGCGAGGCAAGTGAATGAAGGATAAGTCGATGAAAAGATAAGAGAAACAGAGAAAGAGGACTGGGAGACATTACATAATGGTTTTACCAGCCATCCGTCTGCTCTGCTGCACCGCCTCCTGCTGGTCACTTTACAACACTGCAGTTCAACCACACAGCTGTGACGGGGTCATCAATATGTATAAACACTGACAAATTGAAGTAAGTGAGTGGAGATCATAATGAATGTAGATGCCTGCACACAGGCGACCTACCTGCTGCAAACAAGCAGCCTGCTCCAGCCTTCACCATCACCAGATCTCAGTCCAGGACAGCACCTTATGGTAGACACTGGACCAACATGTTAGACAGTGCTCTCCACCTCAATCGCCTAGTGACTTGACTGTACAGACATGAAACATTTGGTGGTCTGGGGATGTCTTAACCTTCAAGCCATCAATCTGTCTACCACTACAACCAACCGAATGACAAGATGAATGACATTTTCCTCAGTTTTACTGCTAAGTAGCGTTTGGCTCAAAGCACCACCATGGACAGCCTCAAAGAATCAATAGCATTGGTTTAATGATCAATGATATTTTTGTTCAGTGCTGCAGTCAATGCCCATATAATTGTTCAATATTGTGCCATGGAAGAGCTGATACACACAGCAAACATGAATGAAATCTTCAGTTGTTTTATCAGTGTACATGGTGTGCTCCTGCGTTTGGGTGCAAGCATGCACTGTAGAAGACTATCCATTATTACAGTGGCTCTCAAACTTTTTACATCAATTACTACCCCAGAAAATACTTGGCTCTCCAAGTACCACCATGATGACCAACATTAAAATACAGTAGCCTAGTAGGCCTAAGTATTCATCAAAAACAAAGGTGGAGGTTTTATCCTTACAAGTATATTGTCAGCCACTGTAACATTATATACAGTTTGTACTGCCATGGATAACCGTCGATGTCAGCGGCAGTTTCAAATGCTACGTAGCCTATGGCTACCCAGAAGCACTTGCAAACTTTTTAACAGTCTTGACTTAATCTGTATCTCCTTTCATTTTCTTCCCATGGATTGACAAGATATTTTCATCCATTCTAATATGTTTGATAGTGTTTCATGTTTTACACTTATTTTATATTTTATTTATATTTAATTCAGTGATTCTTTTGCATACCACTAGAGGGGGTTCACATACCACTAGTGGTACGCGTACCACACTTTGAGAATCACTGCATTATTATATTACTTTCATTACCTGTTGATGTCCCCATGCATATGATTATCTCTTTCTATTGCACATACACTTGATGAGGTTTTTCTGATAATGTTAGTTTTGCTGCAGACATCATCTTCTTATACAAGAGACTCAGAAAACTGCCTGAAATGAGAGGTGTACACGAAAAGAGGCATAGTGCTAAGCCTCATGTTGCCATCCACACACAGTCCAGTCATGAAGCAGGTTTTTACACAGTCTGCCTCTGTAAATCTAGAGACAATGTGCTACATTGGCAACACTGCAGCCATTAACACCCCAAGATACTCCAGTGACCAGTGGTGGAAATATCATCAGTCAGTCAGAGTAGCTGGAGCCCAAACATACACTGAGACCATCTGACACAGTGACTTAATAGTTCTGAAACCCAGCCAGAAAACTTGCAGAGTATGGGGATCAAGCCCAAAGACCAGTAGACAGATTATCAACACCCAGCCAGAAGCCACTGAAATGTCTTCACATTAAAATACTGTGCAGAGCAGACACAGTATTGAAACCCTGCCAAAAGACACAGTGGGCAGGAGCGGTGACACCCAGCCGACACAGTGAGTGGACATAGAGAAAGATGAACAGTCGCCAAAAGACATAGTCAAAGCAGAACTGAGATGTGTCCAAAAAGCCCTGAGAGTGAACTCCTGCTGTGCTTACAAATCAGCTACAGTAGAGAGGGTGGGTCAGACAGACAGTGAACCAGCCAGACAGAGATAGAGAGACCCTGACAGAGAGCGGAGAGAGAGAGAGCGAGGGGGCTGGATGTCTGGAGCGTGGCTCAGTGAGCAGTCTGGGCCGTCGTGACGTTTTGCTGATTCATGTTGAGAGAGACGAGGCAGCGAGAGCCCGAGAGAGCTGAGAGAGTCTGACAGAATAATCTGAAGGGTTTTAGTTCAGCACACAACTGAGCACACTGCAGCTGTGAGGAAGTAAGATCAGAGAGAGAGAGAGAGAGAGAGAGAGACGGTGTGTGTGTGTGTGTGTGTGTGTGTCTGTCTGTGTCCTCTCGTTGAGGAAAGGTCTGACAAAATAGCACTAGCAGCAGAGATGTATGGGAGGCCACAGAGGCCAAAAACATGTGAGATCAGCATCACTGCTCACCCCAGTAATGGACAATGACTGAGCTCACTGATAATTCTTTTTACATACCTGTCCACATTGTTTTCTGCCCGACATGCTTTTTGCCTCAGTAAATTTCACCAGGTGAAATCTGATCAGGCTGATTAAAGTGCCATATTGTCCTCTTCTCATGTGTTTTATTTGAAGTGTTGATCTATCCAAGGTACTGCATATTTGTGATTTAAGAAACAGAAACCATATCAGTGTAACTGTATATCTTGTCTCTCAAGCTTCCCTCTGGAGCTGTAGATACAACAGCTCAGTGTCAGCCAATCAGGAGAGTGGAGGGTCTGAAAGAGGTGACTGCCTTGTTGTGACATCACAAAGTTACACAAGTTCTTCATGGCACTGGCTGCCACCAAATATCTATGTGTCTATGAAACTTTAAAAGGAACATTTGTTGAATTAATGTTCAAATTCTACTTCACTTAATATACATTATCGCCGAAAGAGTTGGAATTTTTATTTTCAGACACATTCTTCTTTTTATTCTTATTCATACACATCAGTAGTCACCTTTGACCAGGTGCAATGATTACATACTCAGTCCCAATTACCAGTTATCTATCAAGAATAAATCACACTGTCATGATCATTGCAGCAGCAAGTGGACAGAAAGAGAGAATAACCATATGCCATATGACAAACAGAGAAAACAGTTTTGCACTGATACACTTCCAGTAATAAGCATCAACTAGTGTCTTACAGTTTGCAGCTGGTCAGACGAGTACATGAAGATGTTTGATAACAGGCAAAAAAAATACCATCCAGTACTTACAATGGATTTTCCACTTATAAATGAGTACTGACTAATAACCCAAGGAGTTTCTCAACCTCCATGAGAAGGATTAAGGTATGTGCATGTGCGAGAGATAAGATATTCCTTTATTAGTCCCACAGAGGGGAAATGTTCAGGCAGTGTTGCAGCAGCAAGTGGACAGAAAGAGAGAACAAGCTCTAAATGACAACCTAAAATATCAAAAAAGAAAAGTTGGATACAATATAATATAATATGAAGTTACATATGACAGATAACAAAAACAAAAGATAGCAGCAGACAATGAATAATACATAAAACGTAAGTTAACATAGTCATTAAAATGGTATTGTCATTACACATTCTGGGTGATAACCATCCTCTGGTCTTCTGTGACCTTTGACCTCCTGTTTGTTGTTAATGTTTGTACATTGTACAAACTAAAGGGACCTGAAATGTCTGATCATTAAATGTGTAATTGTTTATTCTGTAGTGCATTTGAAAAGCTGCTGTATAGTTTCCTTTGATTCTTTTCATGTGTGTTAACGATCAGTCAGTTCAGAGAGTTTCAAAGACAGGACACTGATTGATCTGCTCCTGATCACCTATTGATCTTCCCACTGAACTAAGCTCACCTCACACTCATGGGAAACCAAAGAGGGTGGACATTGATTCAGAACATGATTTCATATTTAATGCTTTTGATGTTCAGTCACCTCTTTAAGCTGACCTTGATGTTGTGAAAGTGTCACCTGTACTGTCTCACAGTGTGTGTTGTTCCACAGTTTGTAAATCTGTGTAATGTCCCTCCCTGGATGTAACAACTTTGCTGTCTTGTATCTGTCGTCTGGTCAGAATAGTGAACACAACCAGGAGTGTGGCGCCACCTGCAGGCCACCACATCATACTGCAGGTTAATCTCCCGCCACACTGAGCTGGAGATAATATTTCATCAATGAGCCCGTCACAGATACGAGCACTGTGTGAAACTATGTGGTTAGTGCGTCCTGGGCTGAGAGTGGGTTTCACCTCCGGAGCACATCAGCATGTCAGATCAAACAGGAACACAAATAAAGTCTTGGATTTCTGAGTGAAATCATTCATACTTCGTCTTTAAAAACACACACAAAAGTGAGATTGGTTCTACATGTCCATGGTCCACAGACTTTACAGAATTAACTACAGACATGAAGACTGAATGCTGATTTGCAGAAAACAGGAGCCAGGTGTCTAATGTTAAGGTATTTGAGCTGCACGGCCGCAGCCCAGTGTTTGTGTCTCAGTAAGTAACAGCAGGATCATTAAGTTGTTTGAAGAGCAGTGAAAGTCAAGAGTTGAGTAGGAAACTGAATGCACAAAACACTTTTCATATTCAGTCACATCATCTCTGAGTTCAAAGAGACAAAGGGTTCAGAGGTCAAATCAAAGTGCAGATTTCTTCTCATCTCTGAAGCTCCAGCATCAAACACTGAATTCAACGAGCTCATTAGCATATTAAAGAGCCGCCAGGTGTGTGAGGGCACCCTCTGTTTCTGTTTCTGTTTAAAACTGGACACTGAAGGACTCTGGGAGCTCAGAGGCCACTGGGACAAGTTCCTGGACACTTTGTGGATCTTGCACTGTGACGATGGACGGAAGCAGAGTGTCGGACTTCAGCATCGAGCGCATCCTCTCTCCGCAGCTGGGACACAAGCCCCCGGTGATGGACTTTCAAGCGGATGAATATCTCCAGGGGAGTTTGGACTCTGGGAGCCTCAGGCCTCCAGCGCCGGTGCCGGCGCCGGTGCCACTGCCGGGCTGCCTGCAGTACCAGGCCATGGGCTTTGGGGAGGTGTTTTACCCGTACGGAGCCGGGGTCCAGCGCTTTTATCCGAACCCCGCGGTGTTCGTGCACTTCAGCGGCCGAGACTCAGCAGGTTTGTGATCTAATCCAGATGTAGATGTTCAGGAACTTTCTACATTCAACTTACTGCACTATTGTTGTTACAAGTCCACAGTAACAATACTAACTGACCTGTGTGCTTCTCTCTCTTTTTCCACCAGATGCTCAGCCATTGCCGAGTTACTATGGCTATCACCAAGCCGGGATGTCAGCGCAGTCGCAGCAGCGTCCCAAAGGCCGGATGAGGACCGTGTTCACCGACAGTCAGACCAAGCAGCTGGAGGCGCTGTTCGACTTCACCGACTACCCGGGGGTGGAGGCGCGCGCTGAGGTGGCGAGGAGCGCCGGGCTGAGCGAGGAGACGGTCAGGGTGAGTCCACGCTGAGTCTCACCTTCTTTTTTATGCATGGCTCAGAGAATCATTGTTTACATGGCAGTTCAGGCCCGCTTGTTGGGGTAGGAACAAAGTACCGAAGTGTTTCAGTCAAGTTAAGTGTAGTAGTCTAAGATTCCCCTCTCTCCCTCTCTCTTTCTCTCAGGTGTGGTTTAAGAACCGCAGGGCCAGGAGGAAGAGGCAGCGCAGTGGGTCAAAGGTCAAGTCCCCCTCCCCACCTCCCTGCACTGACACAGACAAGAGGCTCTTCACCTCTTTCCTCTGAACCTGACAGACTGTCTACCTGATGCTCACAGTTCAAACTCGTCCTGCACGCTGTCTTCACATCCCAAGGGGACAGAGGTTAGCTGACTGTGTCCTGCTCAAGAGATCTTCAGCAGGGTGGGCACTCTGCAGAATATCCAAACGTGCTGAGCAAAGCCGCTGTGATGACACCGTTGGAGACCCAGCATTACTTGCTTCAAATCAGACATCCCAGACTTCCAGCCCAGCCGACAGCTGATAACAATGAAATGTTGATGGAGGAGCTGATTTTTTTTGAAGCTGCAGTCTATTGATAGTCTTAAATTATTTTCTATTTCTATGTAACTTATTGAAATTGGTATATTGACAATGTTATATGTAGTTTTTTAAACAGAAGCACAGTTTGCAACTTTGAGTAGTTTCATTCAAAAATAAATGGAGTTATCATATGATTGTTTGCTGAGGGTTGTTTTTTGCTTCTGGTTGATTCCTCTAATTAATAGTTTGGTTTTAGTATAGTGTAGTATTGTAGTAAAGACCTCAATTTTCTGAAAATGCTTCAAAGCTGAGAGAATCTCTTATCCTTCAAAAGGATACTGTGATTTCCCAGGAACAGGTCTCTACCTTACTGAAAAGGGTTAATATAACATACTTGCATCACTGTGCTATCCAACTCAGAGAGTCTACTGAGAGTCAGATGTGTGTTGATTCTGGCCAGATACCAACCATTGTTAAAACCTCATCTGTAATTCCTATTCCTGAATCCAGTAATGCTAAGGAGTTAAATGATTTTAGACCAGTTGCATTCACATCATTAGTTATAAAAACCATGGAGAAGATTCAAGAAGACGAAGTTCTCCTTTACATCGATGGTGAGTTAGACCCTCTACAGGTTGCCAATCAGGCTAAAGAGGAGTGGGCGACGCAAAACTTTTCATCCTGAATATTATTTACAAGCCTCACTCCCATGTGAGACTTGCCTGATCAACTTTTAATTATGCTGCTAAATTTTTTATCCAACAGAGTCCAGGAAGCATGTCCGACTCCTCATTTTTAAAGCACAGGCTCACCCCCAAGGTTGCATTCTGTCGCCTTGCTTTTTGCTGTATACTGACAGTTACAGGACATCCCAAGAAGGTAGCTACCTGGTTACATTTTCAGATGAAACTGTTTTGGTATCTCTTCCGTAAGGCTCTGTATCCAACCATGGCCATGCCTTACCTGCTTTTATCAATGGTGTGATTAGAACCATATGGACCTCAATGACTTCAAGTAGACAGACTAAGTGCAAATTTAGACGGAGCATTTGTTTGGGACTATTGATACGTGGAACAATGCTTGACTCTGAACTGAGATTTGATGTCATGTCAGAGAGTTGGTAGTCAAGTGAGCACAAAGATTATTGGAATTCAGCAAAGGGACCTGGGCTCAAGTCTTTCATCCCTTTGTGCCATTAGGTTTTTAAACCTGGACAGTAGTCACCGTTTTTGAATGAGCCATCATGATTTTCTTGACTGTTCCCTTAATTTAACTTGAGAATTATTTAATCATTTTAGTACAATTTTAATATGATCATGTATACTGTTCTGTTCTGGGGCTTGACTTTTTTTGTGAAAAAATATAAAAAATAACAACAGACATAGAAAGGAGATGAGAAATAAGAGTAACCACAATAACAAAAAACCACAACAACAACAACAAAACACACACACACACACACACACACACACACCCTTCTGATCGTAATGAGTCAGTAAAAGGTCCCTGCAGGACTCCATAGGCCTTGAGTGCTGCCCTAAGCCTGAGCCTGGTAGCTCATAACAATGTTACAGATCCTGAAATGAGCAAAGACCAGTATCGTTATAAACATCCCCTAAGGTATGAATGCCTTTCTTCTCCCGCTGGGAAAAAATAATTGGCCTCTGTCCTATTAGAATTTGATTATTATTAAACATTGGGGATTCAAGATGCCTCGGGCAAAGAATAGCACGTCGGTGGCTTGACTTTTAACTGAATACACAACTCTGACTGTCTCTCCATATCACACAGAAGAATCAGACATATGGACCTGTGTCTAACAAAACTCTGTTACATTCTGGAGTTCAACTAAATAAAGACGAGATTGTTGTTGATCCTGTGTTTACTTTATGTAACAACTGGTAAAAACAAAACAACAGAACCAGTTGTTTGGCCAAATTAAATTAACTATGATCATCTCTGTATAAGAGGCTATAAATTAAAATAACATGAGAAAACACAATTTTGGACCAGTGTGTCAGAAGATCTGATTCGCTCTGGAGAAATGGTGTCGAGCAGATAAAGAGACCACAGAACTTTTTTTTTTTTTTTAAAAAGGTAAGTAATAAAATTTGTTCTCTCATTAATCAGATTTGTTTTTTCAATTCTTTCTCTCTTTATCTATCTCTTCTTATCTCTTTCTTAAATAAAACTTAGTACATATAACAACAACAGCACCACATATAAACACAAAAAAGAAAAACAAATACAAAAACTGAATGATCAACGACCCCCTTTTTTTTTCTTCAAATTTATACCCAGAATCCACCTGTCAGGTAAGTATCTAATTTGGTTGAGTATTAATTTAGATCTAATATTAAGTGTTAAATGTATTTCTATTTAGTTAAAATATCTTGTTTTGTTATTACTAATGATGCTGTGTATTTATTCCTATTTTATTAGCTATATTTAAAATCTGTTTTGTTTCTTACCTGCAGGTGAGTTATCCGATGAAGGTGATGAAGTTGACAAGGATGATGAAGATGATGAGGGTGAAGGGGGTGAGGATGAAGAGGACGATGAGGAGGAGGACGACGATGAGGAGGAAAACACCAGCACAAAAGAACAAGCTCCTGGCCAAGATCTCTTTGATTTAAAACAGCAGGATTGTTACTGTTCCAGGAAGGTTTATCTTCTGTTGTCTCTGTTTGAGGTTTCCGTTATTGTTCTGTCGGTCTGTCTCTGACTCTGTCTGTCTGTCTCTGACTCTGTCTGTCGGTCTGTCTCTGACTCTGTCTGTCTGGGTGTCTCTGACTCTGTCTGTCTGGGTGTCTCTGACTCTGTCTGTCTGGGTGTCTCTCAGGGTGAAGCTGTGAGAGTGAGGGCACTTGGTTCTACACAGCCTTTTATATTAGGGGATTGTTGTTATGGTTACAGTTGTCAAATATATATATATATATATAATTAATAATTATTTATTAATTTAAATCATGTACTGATAAATCATATACATAAATTATTATTATTATTATTATTTATTTAATCATGTAATTAAATTGTATTTATGTCATGTCTCTGGTAACCGGGGGTTACATTTACTTAAGAGTTCTGTGACAGGAATGATAATTGCATTACTGACCACATTTACAGCTTGAGAAATTAGACAGACATAGAATTGAAGAGTTTGCACACACTTAGTTTAGAAATCACACAGGAAGCAGGCATCTGGATGTTCCAATAAGAATTACTCATTCAAAACTATAGGTTAAAAATCAAAATACATTTTAATGTCACCTCTAAAATGTTTTCAATGAATAAAAAGCAACAGTCAGAAGAGGTAGAAAAACAACATCAAATTCTTTATTATATTCATAGAGTTGTTACTGTTATTATTAGAAGCATTTCCATGCTGATGAGAAGAAGATACACATACTGAAAAACCCAAATCAGAAAATACTGAGAGAAAGATACAGAGAGAGAGAGAGCATGCAGTGAGTATCTGTTAGGATGAGGACGTCCGATGCTCATTCTCCCCTGTTTCCCCTAACGTCCGTCGCCTTCACGCACTTTTAAAACAGGAGTGCCTCAAACACATGGACTGTAACCAAGCACAAAAGAACACACACACTACAAAACCAGAGAACAAAAAGTACACTTTGTGAAGTTATCAAAATATAGGCTATATACTGTATATTATTAAGACTTGTTAATGTTAAAACAACCAGTGCTGAGTTAGTTTCTATAAATGAGTTCAACATTATATTCTCAGACACACACCGATTGATTATAGAGGCTTCACAGGACCAATTGCTGGTTGTGAATGTTTTAGCCAACTAAAAAAATCACAAACACTTTCCACCCCTGCTGATCTTTCTCCAAATCATCCGTCCATATTTGAGTGACTCTGTTCCTTCTGGACAGCCATCTGTTTCAGGTGATTGATAAGAAAACCAGAAAAACTAACCTAACCCTACCCTAAACCCCACACAGCGATAATCCAACACGGTCAAAATTTAGGTTGCAGTTGTAGTACTGTAAATCATTCTGAAGCAACTACGCTGAAAAGTATTCTTTGAGGATCAAAGTGACTAATGGTAAATCAGATTGTAGCTATTGTTTGTTTGAAAACAGAGCAGCCAGCTATCAGTTTTCAGGTGTCTTTGCATTCTTGAATAAACCATCAATTGGAGTTAAGATTAATAATAAACTGTAAATGGACTGCACTTTGAATTAATGCAAAGATTCTTCCGCAGATTACATGTTGAATTTCTTATCAATGTAGCAGAAGGCTCCCTGGAAGTAATAAGGTAACTCTGAGAGCTAAATGAAGCTTTGGAGATAAGTCAGCAGAAAGGTGAAGTAAAGATTCAGAAGCTTGTGTTAAAGAGCTAAGACAGGCAAAACCACTATAGTCCTTTAAATGGAGAAAACCAAAGAGAAAATATGTCATGAGGAAAGATTACAGAGTTTGTTTGCTGTAAGATGAATAACCTGTGACTCACTAGTGACACTTAGTGGCCAAACCAGAGAAAGCTCCACATTTACACAGCAGTCAGAACACCATGGTCAAACCACAAAGGCTTCACTGGGACATATTGACTGTACTGTACGTTTACTGTACAAAAACAAACGTCCACCATCACTGTTGTCCACAAACATTAATGTTCACCTACAATCAAATCAGCAGATCCCAATTCTGTGGAGCTTTAGCTTTGAACAGCAGCGACATAGTTCCTGTGTAAAAATACAAACAGATGAAAACTACAACACAGGAGCCAACATCATTTTATCTTTCGCTTGGGTTTAAGAGTATAGCATATGAAAGTAGCTGACAGCATGAGCACAGGAAGGTAAAGCTGTGAGTCATCTGCATATTGTGTGACGTCAGTATTTCTTGGTTTGTAAAACCGAAGTCCAGTCAAATTTCTAAATTCATCCGAGACTTTAACGTCTAATGCGGAAATCATCTGTGTACACAGTTGCAGCCTCACCTCATTCCTGATACTCTGAACTGAAATTTGACGAAGTACACCTACAAACTTCGGGAGGCTGTAAAGGGTTACATTCCTGATCACAATTTCTTACGATTTTCCAGGGCTGATTGTATTTGTCAGGCAATTTCAGTCATTTTTAAGGACAATGCCTCACCTGGAATCTTTCCATCTTTCCCTCTATAAAAAATTATAGTTTAAAAAAAAGCCTGCAACCCTTTTTTCCAGCTCTTTTCAATATCAGTTCTTTCTATTCAACTTAACAAGCTGATGAAATCTAGTACAAACTATCAGGCCAAAAAGACCTGGACCTGAGGGCTACCAGGGGCAATACTTTATGTCACATGACTCAACTTATAACAAAGCTTTAGAGATGGATGACATACCTTTTGCATTCCCTGACCTTTTGCTCTCCTATTTAGTGGTACCACTCGAAGCTGAGCTTTGAGTTTGAGCAGAAATTGAGAGCTTGGGATCAATCATGTCCTGACTAGATGTTCTTGTTTTGCAGCTGGTTTGACCTAAAATGAGTGCTGTAGTTTTCATTTGTGTAATGTTGAAGCTGATACCATGGCAACAACATGAACAGTTATCAACAGCAGTGTGCAAGAGCAACCACAAAGTGTTTCCTTCAGCTGAGGCAGCGGAAGACGAGCACAAAGACCAACTGAGAGAGAAGGTTTCAGAAATCAACCAGTACTCAGTGTTGACGTTGTCGGTCAAAATGATGTGAGTCCACACAGATACAACCAGTGAAGTGGGAAGCTGCTCACTGAACAGCTACATCACTGGTGGACTCAAAGTTTCAATAACTGGGGCATTGTTTGGAGGGTTGAGCAGGGTTAGGGTTTGGAGGGTTGAGCGGCCCCGGTTCGATTCCGCCGGTTGCCCTTTGCTGCATGGCATTCCCCCTCTCCAAAATATGGACAATTACAAATTCATAAAACAATATCTGGTACAGATGATGGATTGCTGTTTGTTTTTGGTCAGATTGATTGTATTTGTTACTGTTTCCACTTTCTAATGGAAAAAGTGAAAAATCACAGCAGAAGCCACAACGGCCTTCTGCTCGTCTGGTTGTTTTCTCTACGCAATTTCTGTGTGTCGCCCCCAGCAGCCTCCGCCATCAGAGTGTGAGCGCGTTCATCTCTCTGTACTAGTGTGCTTTACAAAGTGTGAAGAGACATTAACACAGGAACCATTTCCACAAAGAGATAGGTACACTGTTTACATATTGCTGTTTTAAAGTTATGCACATACTTGGAGAGAGGCTTTAACATTAAGCACACGCGTACGTTTCGATTAACTTGTATTTTTGTTGACGCTCACATTCACAGAAAAGTACCAAAGTCTTATTTAAATGGAGAAAGAGGGATGAGAGAGGAAGGTGGGGAGGGGAGCTTTCAAATGTCATGGACTCTGTGGAAAGATGATTTATTTTTAAATTCCTACAGTGGGAAATTCATGGACATGAAGTTGTTTGATGCAGGGACAGACAGATATACAAATGATTATTGATAAAACAAATATTTAATTAGTTTGTTTAAAATCCGAACATTGGCTTTGAACGAAAGATGTTTTCAGATGCAATCAAGAGAGCAGCTACACACAAACTTTGATGGAAGTTTGAGCAGGGCTGAAAACACATCCTGATCTGAACAGTTTTGATTTTGAAGCTGCATCAAACAAGATGATGATTTTGGGTCTGTTAGCAGTTTTGGTTAATGACAGATAACAACTGCAGCTCTTCATAAGGTTTTTTTAAGATTTAATAATTTAACCCTAACTAGATGGACTGATTAACGATGACGGCTATTTGTCCATGTCTTATATACTCTATGTATTAAACTGACTAAAACTGAGTCATCTGACCAGAGGAGTGAAGATCCTTTGTGTCACCATTCGAGTTTAGCACAACAGATGTGCAGCTACATCATATTCAACAGTGTCCACATTAAATACAGAACAATAACCCCTTGTTTCGCAGAGAACCACTTTCTTATCTCACACCCCAACGGTGAAATGATCTGATGACAAAAAATATAACCGACTGTATCACTGTGATAAAATAGCAGAGAAACCCTGTTTTCAGTTTGACATCTGAGATTAAAGCATGCAGGTGATAATATGATTCCTCATACCCAGTTCAGAGTTATAGAGGAGGGGGCAGGGGGTAGTCTCTCTGATTCAAGGCAGCTCTGAAACACGTTTGAAGCAGACACCATGCATGGATGGTTTCTTATTTACAAATCATGAAGCCAATTAGTCACTGGACACCATGTGTCTTAAAGAATGTCTACTTCAACTGCCCAGTGAGATCAGTTGTAGATCATGTTGTTGGTCTCAGATGAGAAGTGAGGGAGCAGCAGCCAGATCAGGGGCCAACACTATAAACACCAACCATATTCAAAACGTTTTCTTCATAAGCACCCGAACATTTTGAATGGCGCAGAATTCATCTCCATGAGCATCTATACCTCTGTGTGTTCTTTACTATCAGCACAGTCTGATGAGACTCTTGTGTTCAGGTGCTTATGCACAGTCTGCAATCTTTGAGTCAAAGTGACAGCATTTCTGTCTTCATAGCTAACAGATCTCAACCTTTACACACATGTACTTCTAAGATAAATTCATCTGGTGCTCAGGTCAAAAATTTGGCAAGACCCAAATCTGGTAGCAGCAAAACTAAAACCTGTAGCAGCACAAACTAATGTGAAGTAGTGTTTGCTTTAGAGAGAGTAAACAGCAGGCTTTTCTGCCCTCAATAAAAGGTATAACACGGAAAACTACCCAACTGGGACGACTGGATGATAAGACAAGTGAAGGGATGCAGAGATAGTTTTAGGGGAATTGCTTTAGCAGAGCTGTTTCAGTTTCATTACAGGAATGCAGGACATTTTGATCAGATCGAAGGCACTATAGATTTTGCTATAGAATGGCGAAATTAGAAGGATTTGGGCTGAGTGTAAGAGAGAGAGATTGGGTTTTCACTACGAGAAGTTTGACCGGCGATAGCGATAGTCTGAGGAGACTCAGAGAGGACGGAAAAGTAAAAGATGGAGAGAAAAGATAGAGCAGAGAGATCGATCTGGTTGGAGGAGCAGAGATAGAGGGAAGGGGGGAAGGGGTTGTTAGGAATGCATCTCAGCACGCAGCATCCACGGGAACCAACAGCAAAACAGCAACCTGCAGGGGGAGAAGACAGGAGGAGGAGGAAGGAAAGGAGCAGCGAACAAAGCAGAATCCAAAGGGAGGAGGAGGTGAGACGGATGAGGGAGAGGAGGAAAGGCAGAAGAAGGAAGGTTAGTAAACCAGAGAGTCAGCATTTCTGTGCTTTTACACACAGATTATACACACGCGTAAAAAATGCTGCATGAAGACCAAGGTACAATAGTGACCAGTTCATGTGGTAAATACAGTTTACTTTAACAATCACATACTAAGTAAACCTGGAGGGGTCAAACATGTAATCAAGCCCAAGTTCCTGTTTATTATCACCAATAATATAATGTTCTTCTGCTTTCTGACCAGATGTGTGGAGGTTTATTTGATGACTTCTGAAATGATCAGTTTGAGTGTTGTGATTCAATGTGTGACTAAATGTCGACAGTAGCTACTATAAAATGAGGAGCTCTCAGCTTCTTTTTATCAAATCTTTTTGCTCAAAGTAGCTCTCAGAGGGAAAAAAGTTTGGAGAGGCCTGACTTAGAATGTGAGAATCACCAGAGAAATATGGACGAATTCAACTGAAACACTGAAAAACAGCTTGAAGCCTGAACACGTCTGTCTCCTGGTGAAGGATAAAAAGACTGAGTTTAATCACACTATACGTCTGTCCTGAGTCAGCCTCTTCCTTCCCTGCACTGTCTAAACCTCCACACACCAGCACCTGCCATCATCAATGGACTGGGACTAGTTCAGAGTGAGTGGTCTCTGCTCTCACCTGGATATGGAGCTCTCAGAGGTCAGGTCTTTAGGAGAACGCATCGTGTTGAAGTTGCGCTTCGGCTGTGACACTGCAGGACACAAACAAACAGTACGTTAAATGACTGACCTGGTTTAGTGCAGGGGTGTCAAACAGTATTGACATTTATTTAACAGACTAAAACTGACATTTTTTGAAATCAAAAATATGAATTTGAACAGTCAGCATACTGTAAATCTTCTCAGTAAAAATAAGTATATAATAAATGAAATTAAAATATAACTTTGTCTTTCATAAATGGTGCCTTCAAGCAAAACGAGAACATATCAGATATGAAAAGGCTGGTGAAAAGGATGTAATATAATAACAGATCAAACGCCTGGTTTCCTCTCCTGTACCAGATAGTTGGCCTCTTTTCTTGGCTGCAGGTTCATGTGTGTTTGGGGTTCAGGCCACATAAAATTGGGCTGGATCTAGCCCCCAGGCCTTGAGTTTGACATGTGTGGTTTAGTGGTAGACAGAGAGCAGACAGCCCAACCCTCCATAACCACACACACACACCACCTGAATGACGGTTTTTAAGTCTGAGTGGTGTGGTCCTCATATCCTGAATCATTCCTTTTTGTGGTCTTTTTGTGGTACCATTTTACAGCCACAGTGTGTCTAGTACTGCAGTAAAGTGGCCTGTGTGTTCATACAACTACAAATCCAAAGAAGTGGGGCGTTGTGTGAAATATAAATAAAAACAGAATGCAATGATTTGCAAATCTCAGACGCATATTTTATTCACAATGGAACACAGTAAATATATCAAAAGTTTAAACTAAGACAGGTCAGGTGTCTGTGTGTTTTTTTAGGCGCTGTCTCATTCCTCCACACTTGGCTGAGTGCGCTTGGTTACGGACACACTTTGGTGACGTTCAAGTACACTGGAGTATTTAAAAACCAAATGGGACACACTTCACAACCTGCACTTTGTGCGATCTGTGCGTAAAGTGCAGCTGCTTGTGCTGGCATCGTTTGGGATTCTT
Organism: Caranx ignobilis; assembly: GCA_021432705.1. Classification (NCBI taxonomy): domain Eukaryota; kingdom Metazoa; phylum Chordata; class Actinopteri; order Carangiformes; family Carangidae; genus Caranx; species Caranx ignobilis. Next base: position 20,241,110 of record MU269990.1, read on the forward strand.
CTTGGCCATGACACTATGATCAGAACGGGACTACTGATACTGAGTTACAGTTACAGTTTAAAACATATTTCTTACATTGAAATTTCTTCGGTGGCATTTTGTATGGCTCCCGATTGGCTCCCGGTGATGGCAGACTTCACCAGCTGGTGCATTGTGGGATTACTTGGCCAAATACCGCTCAGGTGTGGTCTTCCCGTAAGTGTGGGTAGAGTGCAAATCAAGCGCGGTGCACTTTTGGTCATTGGAGAAATGGGACACACTTGCACACTTATGCTAATCCTGTGAACACACACGCCAAGTGCCCAAGCGTGTAAGTGTGATCGAGTGTGCATATTGGGACAGGCCCTTAGTTTAGTTTTATGATCTTGTTCTGTTACTTCCCGTTTTATTTTGAAGTCCTTGTCTTACCCCTGTCTTCCTGTCAAGTTTCCCTCCTGTGTGAATGCTGTCCCCGCCCAAATGTGTTTCACCTGTGTCTTGTTATCTTCCCCTTCCTTGTGTATATAAGCTGTGTTCCCCTTCCCTCCTGTGCCACATCGTCTTGTCCCTAGAGTCAGCGATCCAGTGTTGCTGTTTCATTGACTGATTCCCTGTGTGACCATGTTTTGTTTCTCTTGACGCCTGAGTTTTGCCTGCCATATTATTGTGCCTTTGCCTAATCGAATTGACTTCCTGGTTTTGGCAACAAAAGGCTGTAAAAGTGGTACTAATAGGAAACAGGTGGAGGAGAATCATTGTGTTCTGATTTTATTTGCATTTTACCAGCTTCTTCAGAATTGGGGTTGTACGTCATGAGTGTCCAAAAGACTAAGGGATGAAATAGTCTATCCATACTATGAAACCCTGACACCTCCATGAGAGCTGCAGCCTCATGGTTTGGTTAATTTCAGTCTTTGATTTAACATAACACATCACTGCACAATAGAAATTATAACTCAACATAAATACAGAAGTTAATAAGTTAAAAGACAAAACAGATCAAAAATAAATAAATAAATACTTAAGAAGACATTCATTAGGCATTCAAGACCAAAAAGGTGTAGACTGAAGCACTGCTTATTACACCTACCCTTTTACAAAACAGGTTATATTACACTCACATAGTCTACTACTTCAGTTATATCAGACAAACAAAGTAAAACAAATGATGACAGATACTTACTGGTGACCTGGTGGACTTTCTTCACCATGGAGTTGTCATTTTGTGAGCCATCTTTAGGACCTCCGATCCTAACACAAGCATCAATGACAGGAGATTTCATCATGATATTGAAATCATTAAAACACACGCACACAGACACACACACAGACACATACACAGACACACACACAGACACACACACAGACAAGAGGGGAAAAAAGAAAAAAACAACACATGTCATGTTGACTGTGTTTATTGCATAGTGCTACCTAGTACCAGGCCCCCCACTGAGTGCATGCACACTAATAAAATGATAATAATCAGAAAAGTGGAGCTTTCACGTTATTTAAGTGGTCATATAAACAGCATAAACCAGTAACTGTTAATGGACTGAGGCAGTTACTGCGTTATGAGAAAATGGTTAGCTTCTTGCACAATAATCCATTTCCCCTGTGCATGTATACACTTTTATCTGGTTCATTTTGTTCTATTATAACATTGTTGCCATTCTGGCAGCGTAGAGACTAGCATTTTTTAATTTGATACAAAGAAATGAAAGTCATCATACACATAAAACTTACACTGACATAATCTAACAAAATGCCAAAAAGTCAAACTGAAATATCAGTGTTTGTTGTTTTGAACACAATCTTACCTTTGTACGCGAGAGGGCGGGGCAAACACTCCATATTTGGGCAGACAGCTGAAATAACGGACTCCAAACACGGAGCCATCGTGTTTTCCTGTGGGCTGATCCAACTCGATGCCAAACCAGTAACCTGCAGGTACACAAACAGCTCAGGTCACCCCTGTTCAGCCTCTTCCTGCAGGGACTGAGCCACTTTCCCGAAGCTGCTGATTCAAGAGCTCAGCACAAATCATCTACAGCCATGCTAATCAGATGGTTTTACCTAACAAAGACCAGTGGAAGCTGTATGGACAAAGGATGCATGCTAACCTGCAGACATACAGTATGACAGCTATACTGCCTACACTGACATACCCTCGATACTAACATTAATAATATCAATACACTGGAAAAGGAGCTGCTTTATATGTTCTATCGAGGTGTGAGAGTAGTGTTCTGAATAGTGTCTAGCAGTGTTGCATATCACCATGGTAACAAGGCTATTGAGCTACCTGGAGCGAAGTCAGTCTTGCCGTAGAAGCGTACGATGCCGTGTTTCTGTCCGGCCACCAGAACCTGATCACCAACCTCCACATTCAGGCCCTCTGGATCCAGACTGGCAACTGACGCCTTCTTCTTCTGGGCTGAGAAAACACAGGACACACACTTAGAGCCATGATGCACTGAACAGCATGATTCAGTTTCATCTGACAATAGAACAGACACTAACATTAGAGGAGTGTTACCTTTCTCTTTCTCTTTTTCCTTCTTCTCTTTTTCTTTCTTGGTCTTTCCAGCGAGGCGGGAGGCCAGGTCCATGCGGGGAGTTCGGGGGGTGGAGGTGACAGATGAAGGTGTCAGGTCAACAGCCTTGGAAATCTTTGACACTGGGGCAAAAATCCCTGCAACAAAAAAGAGAGAGGCACTAAAAGCTAATATCCAGCACGGACAATCCTAAAGTGCCCTCCCATAAGCTACGTCTCCAAAGCGACTGATTTAGGTAGCTTTTGATTGGCTGACAAATGTCACACTTACTGCCACTGACACAGCCACAGCTGATCAGCATTGGTATAGTAGTGACTTCCTGTCCTCTAGTGCCTGAACTGCAGCTACATAACCTAATGTTATGACCCAGCTTCTTCACAGTCTTGTCCTGATGCTGATGCTGATGATGCTAATAAGCCACAAGACAGAGAATCTAATTATCTGTGAATCCAGTGCTAACCAGTAAAACAGGTAGAACATGACGCTCTGTGTCCCTCATGTTAAAGCTTGTGATGGATGCTTCCCCTCTAAAACAACAGCTTAATCCTTATATTATGATTTTATTCTGGATCTTTCAGATTTTTTCATCAGCACAGCACTGTCATAGTCCTGACTTTTCTATCTAAATCAATGATATCAAATCACCACATTCATCAGCATTCATCTTCTTGGGACTGTGAATATCTGTACAAAACTTTATGCCAATCTAATGAATACTTTTTGTCCAGGTGTTTCACCTGTTGTCATGTTTTCAAACTCAAATGGTGGCTGAAGCAGATGTGTGACCATTCAGCCAACATTACTATGATTTCAATAGGGCCTTGCTGCAAGCACAATTTAAAACAGCAGTGAATGGAAAATTTTAAAGGACAATTTACAAGTGGCAATCACAGGAGTAGTCTTGCAGGAGTCTGTGTGGTAAAACGTGTCATTTCCTCTGCGTCTGCACAGAATGTCGCCAGTCAACAAGAAATTCAGAACAACAAATACTGAAAAATACCGCGAGAGATTTGCAGAGCTGATCGGCTTAATCAGTGTTGTGTTATCTCATGTAGTAATGGCTTGGGTGCAACAGATATTTAACATACATGAAAAAGTTATGCGCTATAACTTTAATAATATTGTTAGGATGTGAGCTGAGGCCACCTGAAGCCTCACAGGTAAATAAACAGTGTAGAAACTGCACAGCACTATAAACATGTGGTAACAAGTAATCATCCCCCAGCCAGTCAGAGAATAAATACTGTTTGCAGGGGATAAAGGACTTTCTTTGCTATTCATGTAATGTACTATACTGTTTTTTTCTTTCTTTTTTGTGGTTGTTGTACTATTGTATCCAAAAAATAAAAAAAAAATACTAAAATAAATAAATGAATTAATGGACTTTCTCAAATCCCTGTGGTAGCAGCTGTTACCTAGCTTAGGAGGGCAGATGAAGTAGCGGACTCCACCCACGCTGCCATCGTTCTTTCCTTCTGGCTCGTCCAGCTCCACGCCGACCCACTGACCGCTTGCAAACTCTGTCGTACCGCAGAACCTCAGAGTGCCGGTCTGCGTTAGAGACAGAGACAGAGGCCTGAAGTTAGAAGTGAACTGTTTAAAGAACATGAGACATGACTGCAGAGGTCCTTTAGCTGGTTAGGTTGCATGGAGGCAGATAATCTGGGTGTCTGCTGCTGTATTTGATGAAGGGGGGAGAGGGTGGACATGTAACTCAGCACATACATCACAACTACACAGTAGGTTAAGTGAAGGTGAGCAGGTTTTAATTGGTCGTATGGCAGGAAGACAAACATGTTGTCAGTGTGGTGAGTCACTTCAGTTAATCTACGGTCCAGTCGGAGCCCGGTCCAACCAACCTGTGTGAGGTTTGCAGCCAGGACGTCGTCTCTGCTCTGGTCTCTCTGGAGCTACACAGTGAGAACACACTGTTCAGAGCTCACACAGTGTCATCCTGTCCTGCAGCCATGCATTCACTTCAAGCCACAAAGCACCTGAGACATCATCTGCAGTGGTTCCTGTGTCTACTCTGTGGCTCCAGAACACAACATGCCACACTATAAAATATATTTACAACAACATATCTGAAGTATTTCACTGATAACAAACTCTTTTGCAGCTTTTTTCACCTGATGGTTTATGTCAAAGACAGTCCTCAAGATCCTCCAACTCTCATCTGAAGGCCTTGTCAGTTCTTCCTGACAGATGGACCCCTCCCAAGCACTGCCCACAGTATGTGGTGTATTTCTGTGTGAACAATTATGACATCCTGCCCCTCCCTGTAATTTTCACTCCACCTTTCAGTATGGATATTTGGTAGAGGTGAAATGTGGTTCAATCCAAAAGAGTTCTGGAGGCTTGGAAGAGGAGGGGACCGATGTCCATGTCCACGACACATTTCAAATGAGGCTAAAGGGCAGAAACACACTGGCTGCATGGTGTGTGATGGCTTCTCATTTCAGTGCCCAGGTCAATAGGTTAGAGTGAACACACTGCCTTGCAGCTCTGTCACTTATTCACCTATTTTTCCCCGGTGTGACGTAGACCCCAGTGAAAACACACTGAGAAAAGACCTGATGATGACACCTTCCTCTGTTGTCTGTGTCTAGACTGAATCGACATGAAGAACCTCAACATTGCGCCTACGTAGAGAGACAGAGCTGCTGCATCAGTGAAGCAGCCTCCATGCACATTCAGTGCAGGCAGTGTGTTTCCTCCTTATTCCTGTGCACATCTTAAAGGGCCCTGCCCCAATCATTCCAGCCTGCCTGTCCAGCTGCTGTTACAATGATGAGTCTCCATTTACAATGCATGCAGCTGTAAAACATCTTCTTCAAAGACCAGGGGGTAAAGCAATTAGTAGCTCATGTAAGTGTTTTCTTATATGATGCACACAATGATGCAGCTATTCTCTGGTGTATTTATAGGATCTAAAGGCCCCATGGGGATTCAAATGAAACCCAGCACCCTGCACCTTCATGTGTTTGCTCTGACTTTGTGGACTGACTCATGAAATCCCTGTGTGCCTCTGACCTTCATGTCATCCAGCAACACACGGTCTCCCAGCTTCAGCCCCAACGAGGACAGCATCAGGTTTCCAGGGATATTGTCATAGTTGGGGAGCGTGGCTCTGGGGAGGTTACAGCTCAAAGGGACGGCATCTAGCAGCAGCTGCTTCAGCTCTTTGGCCACCATGGCTGCCTCAGCCTTGTCCAGACTCATGTCCATCGGGTCAGGAACGACCTCTGCTGGAACCTGGCCCTTATCATTCTGCAGAGGAGGAGCAGATATTTTCTGTAATCAATCTAAAAGTCAAGATTCAATGCAGCACATGTAATCCAAGTACAGAGCAGATGTTTGGAGATGATGATGGATCAATGCGACTCTGATCAGTGGACACTTCAACAATTGTGTTTTTACCCGGACAGTGGGGTTGGCTCCGTGCTCCAGCAGACATTTGACTGCGCCCAGACAGAGGTTGGAGGCAGCAATGTGGAGGGCTGTACCATAGTGGAAATCACTGCACGTGGAGTTCATCACTGTGGAGAACACAGAAGAAGAAGAGGTCTCCAGTCCTTACTCTAACATCTGAGACTAATCACAGGTATTTTGAGGGACAGAAAATCTGATGAGAAGGATTGTTTTTGCTCTGCTGATTGTGTGTGTGTACCCCTGGGTTTAGCAGCTTTCAGCAGGACTCGGATCAGTTCTGGGACATCGAAGTAAGCGGCATAGTGGAGGGCGTTCATATTGGTCCAGCGACTCCTCAGACTTACGTCGGCGCCCAAAGAGATGAGCTGACTGGTGAGTCGCAGCGCTGCAGCAGGATCACCTGCACAGAGAGAGAGAGAGAGCACAAAACCTGAGAGGAGCTGCACAGGAGCAGAGCCACCACCCACACCAATGTTGCCCTCTTCTTAGAGGTTAATGTGGTAATGTGTGGTTTAGTTGAGCCCAGTCATAAGACCATGTCCACACGTAAAAACAGCCCTTAAAAACAGCATACATATGAACAGTGTTTACATATGAACAGAGATTTTTTTAAACATGCTGGTGTAGGTGTGATGTTTTTTGGAAACACAGGAGGGAGGAACTTGCTAAAATACCTGGGTACATGGACTAGGCCTTAGATAACAGGGCCCTAGTTTAAAATTGTTATTTGTGTCAATTTTTGTATTTGCACACACATATACTTTTGATATTGTTAATTTTAATTGTGGTAAATAAATATATAAAACATAAATATAAATAAATGAACATTTCTTTGTGTTGTTGAGCCTTTCTGTTTGTCGCCTGACAGTTGAATATGGAGGTCTAAGGATGCTGCTGTAAATATCTGTAATCATACGCTTCTTATCAACCGAAGAGACCTGACCATGGCACCACCTCTGAGTGAGGTCAGCTCACTGATGCTTTTGGTCTTACCATGTTATTTTGTGAACAGAGTTGTGTCAGACTGGCTGAGAGTATCTTACCAACTCCATGTGCTCCAGCCTTACAGCTGTAGTGCAGGAGCGTCATGTCGGTCAAACCGTCACGGTCGTTCACATGGCAACCCCGCTTCAGGATCTGAGACACAGGCAGAGAAAATACACCTTATGACTCATCTACACACACACACACCTTCAGTAAGTGGATTATTTACTGTAGGGGTCCCCATGTTAGCTCCCACTTCCTCACATATCTCAGTGAATATTTGCTTGTTTGTATGAAAACATTAACTGACACTGTGGCGTCAGCAGTAACCTCTGCTTAGTGATTTGCTTTCTGTCTAATTCAAACAGTGGCTGTGGAGGGAGTTCAGACCCTTTTGTGCGTTATCACTCTACTGAAGAGCATATCATCTTCATATCGCCACTGTCTCTTCTGTCACTGACTGTACAGCAGCTCAGTCATTAATGACGACTTGTTTACATTCTGTGAAAAACATCTGCAAACTAAACCTCATTTATTTCTATTGTTTTACCTATCTGGGTCAGAGAATCCCTTTTTAATCGTCCAGATGAAGCCTCGAGTCTCTGAATACATGGGCTTCCAGCACTTTAATTAATGTGTTATGATTTATGCAGCAGCAGAAAATGAAGCTACACAACATTGTCCAGCGAAATACATTTCAGACTGCTGTTGTTTATTGCAAACTGTATACAACTGGACTTACTGTACTGGGAGCTGTGGTCCTGATCTCACTCTGTTGCTCCTGCTCCTCCTGTCTGTTGTCTGCACTTCCTCTTCCAAACAACTACTGGACACTCATTTTATTTTATTTATTTACTTTGAGATTTTCAGACCCAGTTTTTTGCTCTTTTTCAGATAGGTTATCCATGGTGAACTAGTCAGCAACAGTTCACTGCTGGCTCAGTCTCTCTGCTCCCAGAAATGACATTCAGGACACGAGTCCCAGATGTGAGTCTCCAGTCTGCCACTCTGATCTGTAGAGGTTTGTTTACAGGTGGAACAGCTCAGTTTTAATTTGTTGAATTTGCTGCTTTATTGTTGTTGTTGCCTCTTTGAAAATGTCACTAATATGATATTTAAACCTAAAGCATTTCAGTGGCCTGAGTGAATCTCTCTGTTCACTCAGGCTGTTATGGTTTGTGTCTCATTCCCTGTTTAGTTCCTGTTTTATTTTGAAGTTCCTGTCCTGTCTTCCTGTGCTCTCCCTCCTGTGATTACCTCATGTGTCTCACCTGTGTTGATTGCCCTGCCTGTCTCCTTTCCTCATGTATTTAACCTCAGTGTTTTCCCATTGCCCTCTGTTGGTCCATCTGTGTTGTTAATGTGAGTCCACGCTGTGCTATCTCCATAAGTTAAATAAGTCCTTTTTGTTCTCACCTCACCCATTTCCTGAGTAAGTTCACATTTTTGGGTCCAGTCTCTCAAAAATGTGACAGAACAAACCAACCAGAAAGGACCAAGCATCTTAGGTTGTAACCCAGCTTGTAGCTGGGTCCATACTGTGGTTGGATCATACTGTCAGGGTTTGGAAGAACTGGACCGAGATGCAGATGCCAAACAGAAACCGGTCTGGCGAAACAAAAGTAACTTATTAAACAGGAAACACCGAGCAGGATCACAGAGACACTGAGCACCAACACAGTGGACAAACACAGATGATCCAACAAAGGACAATGGGAAAACAGAGGTCAGGACATGCACAGGGAACAGGAGACAGACCATGACAGTAGCTAGTCAGTCAACTCAGTTCAATATCTTTAGGTCTATAGTTTTCAAATGAAAAGCATGACAAAATGCGTGATTAAAAACAAAACCAATGAATCAATGTTTATGGCAGCAGATGATGAACAAGATTTGTGTTTCTGAGTTGTGTCAATGTCTGCACCCTGTTTTTTTATTCCTCCAGGCTGAGTCAGCTTCCTGCTGAATCATGATAGAGCCTCAATGACTTTCCATCTCTCTCTCTCTCTCCCCCTCTCTCTCCCTATCTCCCTCTGTCCCTCTGCACCACTCTCCCTGCTCTGTTTCTGTGCTGCTGCAGCCATTTTAACTGGGTCATTATCACCATACGTGTGCTTGTTATCACTGTTATTGTGGAAAACTTAGCTCCTATTGATGGACAAAATCACAGTGACACAAAAGAATTCAAATTATGATTATGTTAAAGGTATGGTTGGGACTGGACAGGAAGAGGTTTTCAGTTTTAGGGAATGAAAGTCAGGGTAACGTCATGTGTCTTAGCCTTTATGCTTTAAACAACATGTTTAACTGTTACACTGTAGCAGCCCTCAGCCCTGTGTTCTCTCTACATCTGGATAATGATTCATACAGAATAAAATGTGAATTGTTAATCCCCAGTATTCAGCCTTTGTTCTTAACACAAGCTCCATGCTGTTCAGTGGGATTTCATTGTTCATTATCTGTGTGTGTGTGTGTGTGTGTGTCCAGAGGGCTGAATGTGGGTCAATGTGACAATGACGGCTGATTCAGGATCAGGCTCCATGCCAGAACAAGTAGGGCAGCATTGAAGACATGCAGTGAAACAAAACTGGCTAAAGGTTTGACCTACAAGACGACAGAAAGCTGCATGAACCATTGTTGCTGTACTGTTAGCTTTAGCATTATCGTCTTTCCCTGGACAAAAGGTAATACTAACAGGTAATAATAACTAATAAGGTAATAAGTTTGTGCCTTTGACTGAATTTCAATCTGCTTATTACTATCTGAGGGGCAGGTAAAAACGTTGGTTGTCTTTGATTTTTATACTGTTTCAAAATGACTTAGTAGTTAATAAAGCACTACCTGATCTTGTACCACACTGTTTGGCACTATACAATCTATGAACCCCATGTATGTGTATGAACCTTATATGAACATACTGCGCAGTACTTACCTGTACATAAAGCTGGGCCTATGATTGGGCCTGGACTGTGTCTTTTATAACTTGCAAAAAGCCAGATTATGATGATAGGTGATGAAGAAAATCTGCAAAACTCTGCCAGTGAAGGAAGAAAAATGGCGAGGTAGCCTTTCAGTGTGTTGATATTTGTGTTCTCACCTCGTTGCCGATGATGTCGATTTTGTGCTGCACTTGGGGAACCCACTGACGGACAATAGCGAACAGCTCTGGAATGGTGGTCCGAGGATCCATGAGGATCTCCAAACAGGCCGGGTCGTTCGGGTCGAAGAAGGTGAAGGCTAGAGGACAGAGGAAAGGTTAGTGGAGAGCCCGACGATGGGGCATGGATACCTGAAAGATAAACAGGAACCGAACTGGAGTGAAAGCATAGAAAAAGATTTGCACACTCCAGATGGTAATGTCAAGATGTTCCTGTCACCTTTATCAGATCAGGAGTAACCTGTGAGTTCAGCAGTTTCTCTTTCTGCCAGGTCTGCAGTCCGAGCTCTTGGGCAGATTTCATTTCACTGAGTAACTGAAATCAGTTTGACTTCTCCTCTCCCTGCTGTCGACAGCTCCATGGCAAACTGTGGCTCAGTCTGCTGCACTTCAGAGTGAAACAGGATTCCAGATTTCAGATGGGCAGTTATTGATCAAAGTTTTTGAGGAACCCCTGGGCCAGGATATATGTACTGTTTTATTGGTTTGAGATTTTATTTCTTCCTTCTGGTGTTTTATGTGATAGATACATGAGATCCATCCATCCTTTGATTACTGCATTCCCCTGTGTGGGTTGCAGCGGCAGTCCATGAGGCGAGATACATGGACCTGTGCAACCTTCTCCCCTGGATATATCTACCAGCCTCCTTATGAGTGCCCATATTTCATCCTTAAAACATGTACCGAGTCTGTCTGAGGGCCTCCTCCCAGGTGGATCTTAAGAGAAAAGTGCCTGATCAACCTGAACTTGCTCCTCTCTAAAGCTCTAGAAGTCTCTAGAAACCTGCTCACATGCAAAATCAAAGTAACTGGCTCTAGTGATGTGAGCTCACAAGCTTTCAAGCTTTTTTTTCTCCCTTTACTACTTTCCTCAAGCAGCATCAACTCCCAAGGCTGAAAAAGAAAGTCAACACTGAGGAACTCAAACTACAGTTCCTCCACTGGCCACCAGAGTGAGTCTCCAATCTGGTTTGGCCTCAACGGCTAATTTCCTCCTTCATGTTAACTGTACGGGGGTGTTATGTTACTATGAGTCACTGCTGGCTTTAGTGACCGGTGGGTGGCATCACAGCGAACTAGCTGTTAACTGTCTGCAAGGTGTCATGTGGCTGGGTTTGTAGTGTTGGTGCCATTTGGAGGGCTTTTAGAGCAAACATCAGACAGATCATTTGACTTTTTGACTTGACCTTAACTAGCCAATTAGCAAATGAATAAGCTTTCAAGCAATACATGACCTGGGCTAATGATGCTAACTGGAGCACAGATATACAACAATCATGCACCACAGTCTCACCTCTTCACAGATTCTGGTTTGCAGTTGATGACACCAGGTTTTGTTCCTGGACATGAGATGAAAATCTGTATAAAGCTGCGCCTCTCTGGAGTCTGAGTCTGGATGGTACTAGGCTGCTATTTGACCATTAAATTATCAATAGCTAATTCTATGATATCTCATTCCTCCTGTGATGATCCAAAGCCCATGACCACAGGTGAAGGCTGGAGTAGAAATCACCTGTCATATCAAGAACCTCAACTTCAACCGCAGCTGAAACCTTGTACAATTTCACCGCTGAGCACACACCAATCTGCCTGTCCATCTCAAGCTTCCACTCAATTTGAAACAAAACCCAACACCTGAAGTCTTTACCTGGGGCAGAGACTCACTTCACAAACAGTCCCAGAGACTGTTGATCTATTGGAAGTTACACTCACTTTGGACAAAAGCACCTGTCAGATGAACAACTAAATATTAGAAAATATTAATTGATGACTGTCTGTTACAAGTCAGCTCACAGTTTCACATTTGGACAGGACAAAAAAATCCTCTGTGAGCAGAATCAATCTGTATTCACTGCTTCACACACACACATACACACACACACACACACTGAGTGTATAATGGAGTTGGCCAGCTCTTGAGTTTGCCTGATGAATACTAATGGGTCTGTCTTCCATACAGCAGTCTGTCTGCAGCTTTTGAAACCTCCTGACCAACCCAGTCAGTCACAGAGACACAGTGTGCGTCTACATCCACTGTGGCCTATGACTGAGGCAGGTTCTTCACTTGTACCTCTGCATGCATGATCTGTGTGCTCATGTGTGCTTTGTGGCTGTGTGGAGCCTTGACAGTGACATGGAGGCTCTGCTGAGGAATATACTCTGCTTGTACACACTCTTATTCACCTTCTTTAAAGGAAGAGTCTGTAGGATTTTCTTAAAAAACAAAATACAGACTTATACCCTGCCTGTATTTTGATGTTTTGGTGTGGGGAGTCGGTGTGTTTTCCCCAGCCAATGACAGAGCTTCTTCATGACACTTTTGGACATGAAGACTGCATCTGCTTTACTCTTTTCTATTGCCCCCTTACAGCTCATCATAATGAGTTGATAATGTCATGTAATGTAATAATGTTAAAATTCAACTTCACTCTATATAAGGTGGTATACTGTGTGTAGGCATACCGTAGTCTTTGGGCAGCGGCGCCTGGGCAGATGGGTGCACCATGGCTCGGCGGCGGGGTTCGTGGACCGGACTCTGGTACTCGGACACTGACACCGGCTCAGGCTCTGCCTCGGCCTCGGGCTCCCGACTGGCAAGTGGATCCTCCTCTTCCTCCCTCTCCTCTCTTTCCTCCCGCTCCTCCTCCTGCTCATCCTCGTCATCATCATCCACTTCTGCCCTCTCCTCCCCCTCCCTCTCCTCCTCTAGCTCATATTCCTCCTCCTCCTCATCTTCATCCTCCTCTTCTTCTTCCTCTTCCTCCTCCTCCTCTTCGGTTAGAGCCTCCTCCTCCTCCCGCTGCACCCTCCCCTCCTCCTGCTCCTCTCGATCGTGCCTCTCTTTCTCCTGCACCTCCAGATTTTCCTCTTTGGTCATTATGGTGGATTGCTGGAGCTGGCCTGTCAGAGAGGAGGTACAACACTGTAAATGATGTCACTTTATTTTCAAATCTCTAATCACATTTTATATACAGTTTAAAGTCACTCTTGTCCAGTCGATAGACCAAACCCACTTGGATGTGAGTCAAACACACAACATTTCATTTATTTTTCTTTTTATACTTAACTGAGCTTGTAAAACATACAGTGTTAACCTCTGACAGTACGGTTCAATGCCAGCACTGAGGTATGCAAAGTGGATGCTGGTTAGTAAGAGAAAGATGACTTACATAATGAGCTGTGCACAAAATATTCCACAGGACGTGTGGTGGTTTTATTTCTTAATTCTGCTGCCATGGTTTATTAATGTAACAAATGCAGGAAAACTACATGCCATCAAAATTAATTATGATATATTGATGATTGGTATGGAAGGGCACGTAGTAAAAGAGAGAGATCAGGATAATCTACTGAGGTGTTTGACTTTCAGAATGACATTAACACCTTGAGTTTCAGACCCCCGACCCCTTTAAAGGATGAAATTGTTAAGTCACAGCTGGTCTGGAGACTAATTGTGTAGGAACAAACTTATCCAGCAGGTTTGCAGTGATGATCCAGTCTGAACCAGGCCCAGTCCACATGAGCCGCCATGCTCCTCCCTGCTTTCTGTGTGTTTTTCTGCTCTGTATCACCAGACCAGCGCTATGTTTAGCTCAGGAGTGTGTGAGCAAGTGTGTTTGTATCTGAGAGAGAAAACAGGAGCAAAGTGAGCTAATTGACTCGTACTGCTAACAGCAGTAGCTAAAAAGGCTAAAGCTAATGCTCCCTGTCCATCATTCCCTGTTGACAGGCCTGACTGGATTAAATCTACTCTCCACTTTAGCAAATGGACAAGACGCTGAAACCCATCCAGCAGCCACTCCCTCCATCACCGATCCATCCATCTTCTCCATCTTCTCTACAAGAGAGGAAAATGCAGCAGCTGATAAATTCAAGAAAAGCCTCGACCTGATCTTGACGTGGCCATTTAAACTGCACCGTATTCAGTTTTTCATCTGAAAGATAAATACATTTTCATACGACTTCCCCATTTTTCCAACCAGGGAAGCAGCTGTCCAAGACTGCAGCACCGCAAATATCCGACCGATATTAGAGAGGAGCGCAGTGACTCCAGGATCTGGAACCAGACTGGCAACGCAACAAGTTCATTCAAGTGTATTGGTAAAATGTAGTTTTGATCATGTTGTGAAAATAAAGTCTGAAATTTGAGAATAAAATCATAACATTTTGAAGAAAAAAGTCACCATTTTATGAAGAATACATTTGTGTTGTTTTACAGGGGAAACATCAGAAGCTTTAAAATGAGGAACAGCCTCCATGGAGCCACCAAAATTAAATAAACATCTACAAACTGCACACACACACACACAACCACACACACACACTCAAGCATGAAGGAAGAACGTAAGATGTCTGTTTACTCCACACAAACAGCAGCTGTGTTTTGTTTTGTTTTTTTGAATCTGAGTCTGCAGCAGCAGCGATAGGCTGCATGCAGTTGCATCAGAAAAGATTCTTATTGGAAGAAAACAGCCAATGAGGATGAAATCTGACTGAAAACCTAAATATTTGATTCTTGTTGTTGGAAAATTTAACCTTAAGGTCTGGTCTTTTCCCCCCAGCAGCTGAGGTCTGTGTTGATCTCGGCTATCATGAGATCTCAAAATGAAAAAGACCGACAAAAACCTTTATGAACCTGTGTGGATCCATTATAGTACAACATCATCGTGATAACAAACGTGTCCTCTTCCTGTGCAATAAACACTGAGCTGGAAACTTCCTACTGATGAGATGTTTTTCTGTTTAACGTAATTATGTGTCTCTGTGTTTGTAATGTGCTTTATGTAATCTGTGGTCCCAGCTGGACGATTCCTGTCTGAACAGAACAGTGATCAGTGTGTGAACGAGGCTAAAAACAGGATTCAGCTGAGGCCACGATAAAGGTTACGCAACGCCACCGTGAGTCAGCGTGGAAACATTGGGTCTGCACACAGGGAGGTGACACATGACAGTGATGGTTCATCACTGGATTCATACACAGGACGTCTCATCATGGTCATCACATTTAAATGCTTCAAAAGGCTTCATCGGGACCTTAGGTGTTCACTGTGCTGAGCTTTGTGGCCACACTGTCTGCTCTGCCATCACACCAACGTCACATAACATTGTCTGGTTCTCTTGGCCTGGAGCATGTTCCTGAGGGTCGTGGTCCTTTTCTCAGCTGCATCAGCATGTACTGCTGGACTGAGCTGGAACTTTATATTATTATAAAAGCCACAACTACCATGTGTCTGTGAATGTTGCATTGTATTGTGTTTTGTTCTGGGGGGGGGTGTCACTCAAACTAATTCATGACAGAAAAACAAAGACAGACGGACAAAACCACAGCGTAATGTCTGATAATTTAAGTACTAAAAGAAAAGAAAAGGCAGGGCAGAGATAGATAGATAGATAGATAGATAGATAGATTGATAGATTGATTGATAGATTGATAGATAGATAGATAGATAACGTAAATCATCCAGTTGACATTACCAGAGGATGTTTCAACAATAATAACAATGTAATGATCTTACAAACAGGCCTGTGTTGATCCTGACCTTGTATTGAAAGAGAACAGTGGAGGAGCATGTATCACAGTGAGTCCCAGTGGGAATGATGGTCGAGGTGAATCCCACCAGTAAGATCATATAAACCATGACGACACTTGTGCATAAACTACATATGTTATAGTCGTGTGCTGGTTGCAGGCCCTTCCATAGATTTAGGATTATAGACGACTGTAGGAGGAAAACCATGTGATACCAGCAGGTTGTGAGAGGCGGAGGAGGCGGCCATGGCAGCATCCTCCACCTCCTCCTCCATCCATCCAGCCTCCATTTTAAAACAAACCACATCGGAAACACTAAATACCACCAAAAAAATGAGTGTTCGTGTCGAGCACAGCCCGAGCTCAGAGCCTGCAGCCATGTTCAGCAGCCAGATCAATAAAACGAGCAGAAAGAAGCAGCGCCGGGCTCCTTTTGTGCTTTGTGCCAATGTGCGTAGTAAAGAGGCAGCGTCGGAAAAACGCCCCGCTGACCAACAATGGAAACACGCACAGCAAACACAACAACAGGACATCATCCTGACAGCACGCACGGACAGCGGCCGTCCGGATGGACGCCAGTGCACGGTCAGGATGGAGAGCAGGTTTATTTCACGGGTTTTGGCAGCGCCCCTCCGACGCCTCACCGCCCCCAGCATCTCCATCCTCACACCGAGGAACGGCAGCGGACACACGGAGGGAAATCAGCCAGTCACTGGTGATCCGCACACAGCAGCTGCGGGCGCAGAGGTTTTTACCTGAAAACAAGCCGCTGGGTGTTCGGTGATGGTCCTCTGCTGCTGACCACTGCGACCAGATCCACGGCACAAACAACACTGATGCTGCGCCCCCGTCTCTCTCTCTCTCTCTCTCTCTCTCTCTCTCTCTCTCTCTCTCTCTCTCTCTCTCTCTCTCTCTCAGTTCATCACTGAAACGTCACAGGCGTCACGACATAAATGACACTGAAGCATAAATTAGCCAGAGCTCCTTCCCAAAATAAACGGATAGCTCTGTATACAGATAAAACACACAGAAAGTACACTGGGTTGTTATAAGCATTTGTGTATGAACTCCAGTCTTAACGGAGTGTTCCCATTCTGCAGAAGTAGCCTACATTTCCAGTGGTATAATGTATTATGGAGCCCTACTGCGGTAAAGTTGGGAGGATATTCACAGATTTCACAGAACTTCCGGGTTCAGACAAACGAAACCTGATTTTCACAAAACGAGCTGGACAGATAACACTGATCTGTAGCCGCGCAGGGACCGTGTGCAAAGTGCAAGACCGAAAAAGAAGATACCACAATCAGTAATCAGTGGTGGCCCCAAAGCACTCCACCCATCATGGTCATATGCAACACTCTGTGATGATTTAAATTTTTGATCACCAGTGGCAAAAAAATCTCGTCAAACACGCAGATTCCAGCACATAATCCATCTTACATCTACTATAATGCTTCTCATGAGAAGGACGGACGTTTGGTTTGAGAGCCCTTCCCAGTGGTCAGCAGCTGAAAGCTGGGGTCACACAGAACAGTTTACTGGTGCATTGCAGGTGCACCTGCTGATGCAATTGATTGATTGATGATTTGTGAACTTTCTTTTTTTTTGTGACCAGTAAGTGAATATATATTATAGCTTTCGTCAGGCGTGGTTCAGATGCTCTTTGTGGTGACGCTTCCAAGTTACATAGGTGTAAAAGCAGTGATTTGATTAAACTGGTGCAACATTGGTGTTATGGACAGAGTTTTTGTTGTTTTGGGTCTTATATTCATATAGCGTGGCTGTGATGGTGTTTTGGTTGTTTTTTCCTTTTGTGCAGGCGGTGACTGGGGCATGGCTGACCCACTTTTCTTTGAGGAGCACGGCTGAGCACACCAGAGGTCAATCCTGCAATCGCTATGCCAGAAAAGACTGGTTCTCCCTCCACACCAGTGTCAGATGATTCAGCTACCAAGCTACGGTACAGCTGATGGTACAACTGATGGTACAGCTGATGGTACAGCTGACGGTACAGCGCAGCTATCTCCCGTGCCGCAGCACTTTCCCCACCTGACCTGCTGTTTTTGTCTCTCTGTTTCTCCTAGTCCGTGTCCTCACTGTCAGGCAGCCGCCAGTCACTGCCGCCTGCAATGCACCTGGCTGGCCCCTGGTACCGCAACCCAGTTTTTGAGTTTTGTTTTTTGTTTTTCGAGGAAACCAAAATAAAAACTTTTGTTGAGAACTAACGCAAGTCTCCTAGCGTTTGGGTCCGCCTGCACAGTCATCACAGAATCATCTGAGCAGAACGGACCCAGCAGAGACAGACCACCTCAAGGAAGCGCTCCCTACACAGGGCGCCCTGGTAAGCAAGCACGAATCCACTCTCCAGCAAGTTGTGGACAACTTGCAGCAGCTGGATGGACGCCATCGCGGATCAACTCGCCACTCTTTCTCACACCGCCCCTCCTCCTCCGCCGCCAGCACCAGAACCAGGCGTGGCACCGATGCCTATGCCCCGAGAACCCTACATCCCCACCCCCGCCAGATATTCCGGTGACCTAGGAACATGTTCTCAGTTCCTGCACCAGTGTTCAGTGGATTTTCACCAACAACTAGGCACCTATGCTACTGATCAGGTAAAAATAGCTTTTATCATGACCTGTCTGACCAGGCCTCAGCTTGGGCCCTAGCCATCTCCACTCACTCACCAGAGCTCGGGGTGTGGGTTGGGGGGCTTTTGAGATGACTATTTGTATTGTGACATCACAAAGTAACAGAAGACCTGTTGGTTTGTATTTATTCACTCTCTGAATCCAGACCAAGGCTTTCATGCTTTCAGTGTCAGTAACAACCTAACTCTTCCTCTTACACATGGACATCTGCCCTTATACTGTATGGACCAAAACCATTTCAACATTGCACAGGTACCAGCCCTTTCTTGAACTGTCCACCTTCCAAAAATGTCACCACTTTCCTTCGAAAGGTTTCTTAGAAAAAATCCAGACTCTCCACAATAGTTCTTTATCCAAAACCATCCCCACTTTCCAAAACTGCCTTTCTCCTCTTCCAAAAGGTCTTCACTTTTCAAAATATCCAATCTTACCAACACATTCAAGATATATAATCATAATTTCCAAAGTATTCTTGTGTTCATTTTCCTAAAATGTCCTCTCTCTGACTGAAATTGGTCCTCACATAGAGTAGACGGAAGGTCAAAGGGTGTTAGAAAAGGTTTATTCCAAATAAAGCACCGTGAAAAAAGAGCACATGGAAAAACATGACAAAAGTTCTCAATGAATAACTCTGTCTAAAAGGCAAAAAAAATCTACGACAGTTAACCCAAAAGATATAATGAAAACCAGGACAAGACAACAGAGGAATCCACAACCAGCATCCATGCAACTGTCCGAAATCAAGATCGGTCTAGTCAAATGGCTAAACAGCAACAATGCTCACGGGGGGCTCAATGATGACCCAACAGAGACCAAAGCAGGAACCAGGGTTTAAATACTGTGAGACAATTGGATAAAACATGATTAGCACAACAATACACAAAACAAGAAAAAACAAAACCCTCAGTGGCGACATCTAGTGGCCATCAGCAGTCCAAATGGTGATCATCTCAGAAGCCTGACTATAATGTGAGTCTGATTATACTGAGAGTACAGTAAGACGGAAAACACCACTGCCTGCTCCGGGACCTTTTTTCACTCAGCTTAGTATTTCATGTGGAAGTGCCAGAGCCAGGGTGTAAAGATCCATGTGTGAAACAAGCAGTGTTCACAGACCACTCTTCAGCTATCTGACTAGTGACTATCTTGACTAGTTTTAGTTTAGTTGTAGTTTTTCAGGTATCAGGAAGAAAGCTTTGATTTGTAGAAGCTTCTCTGTGAGAGCTCTGAAGATGAACGGTCAAATATGTGGGATTTTTCCCTTTTAGTTGCATCCCTCACATGTTCCCATCAGTCCTCATCACCATACATTTACTCTTATCTACCTGGGGCTCGTACATGAAATAGTCCCATATTGCGCTGCAGTGTTTTTTTCCTGCAACTTTAGCCATTTCTACAAAAACAACAATTATGCTAATTTTATCTGCAATTCAGTTCTTTTTCGTTTTTTTTTTTTTAACTGTCAGTTTTGTTGCTATTTCAGTTAACTAAAACATTTTCACAGCTAGTTTTAGTTTTAGTCTTAGTCACTATAATAATCCTGGTATGTGACAATCACTGTTTTATTGTTGCGGTTGAATTTCAAAGGCTTGAAGCCGTCTCTGCACAGTCAGTGTCCAGCTGGACTGTGTCAACAGTGGTTCAAGTACTTGAGCACAGCTTGTTCACAAAGCTCTTTACAGTAGCAACATGTTCTGAAGGGTTACAAATGTATGCTGCTGATGGGACAGGTTGCATGTTAATTACTTTATTGTAGTAAGTACAAGGAATTAACTTACTATTGTTAGTACAAGAACACACACACAGCCTATCCTGTATGGAGATTGGCAACTACTGGAAATTACAACAAAATACTCGAACATATACAGGAATATGATGAGTTCAAACTAGCAAAAATAGTAAACCAATAAAAAAAAATTGCAATTACAAAATTTATAAAGGTACATATTCCTCTAGAAAAATCAAATGCATCCATATTGTACAGAATGAATGAAAATGTAACTCATAATGACCTAACATTACACACATTGCCCATAAAGTTGGTATAAAATACTTTTTAATCTCTTCTCATGAAATGATTGTGACTTATTCTTGATAGATATAGTGTATATCCTCTCAAAACTTAATTGATCAATCTCTTCCAAACATAACACTGTGAAAAATAAACCATAATTAACCTTTATAATAAGAATAAAAAGAGGAATGTGTCTGAAAACAAATATATTTCTACATTATAGGCAACAGTGCATTACTCACACAGCAAGTACTGCTACCTCATGTCCATACACTGTAAAGGCCAAGAACGTAAAGACAATGTATCATTCATTGGATGTCATATGAGGTTGATTTAGGCTTAAAGGGATAGTTCACTCAGTATTCCTCCACCTGCCTGCGTGGATGAATACCGAAACAGCTGATAGACGAATTGATCCAGTGCGTCACGGAGCCTGCCTGCGCGGAGGAATACTGAGTGAGTTGGTTAGTTCCACTTTTTTCCGACCAGCTGATGCATTGTAAATTTATACTTTAAATCATACTCATGAACTGGTGTATTATTTTGAGATGGAACTTCTCATAGGCGGCGAAAATACACTGATTAACAATAAAAAATAGAAAATAGTTTCTCACCAGGAATAGGTAAAAACCATTAGGGTCAGATGAAAGTGAATATACTTGCTAATATCAGCTTTCATCTCTCACTGCACACGAAAAGCAGGTGGTAGGTGCAATTTACACCTCAGGACGGCTGACTCTGTGCAAATGATACACGTTACTTTTGGCAGTTTTGTGTGCAAACAATACTATGTGCATGTGTTCTTTAGGCTACATACTGAGAAATCTTGTCAGCAGGAGCACTTGTCAGCACAGTGGGACTTAACTTGCTCTCCTATAGCTCACACAAAGATGCTGAGCACCCTAACGTCTCACCCCTAGACCAGAACCTAAAGGCAGGGTAGGCAGGTTCAGTGAATGTGCAGTGGAAGGTGTAGAGGTGGATCCGTGTGCCAGAGGATATGCCATAGAAAGACAGAGTGCCAGCGGACCAATCTAGATACACTCCGACGCTGTGAGACACAGAGGAGGGAGAAATCTGTATGTCTCTTCCTCTGTTATTGTGCCAGACAGAGTACTTTTTTTCAGAGCAGACCAGGATCCAGGACTTGTCATTCCCTCCCAGCCAGCAGGCTCTGTCCTCACCTTTCCTTTTGATTCCTTTGTAAGTTACCCCTATGGAAACAAATCCTTTCCACTCCACCTCCCAGTAACAGCGACCAGTTAGACCATTTTTACACAGGACCTGTTCCCAGTAGTCAAACCTCTCAGGATCATTGAAGGTTGACAGATACCATGGATGTTCCACTGGTATGTGCACTGATGGTTTTACCTCTGTCACCCTCTTGTTGTGTTTAGAGACAGTGAGGTTGTTGTGGGCTGTTCTGGGGTCCAGTGTAAGACAGCAGGCATCTAAAGAAAAAAAAACACATTATACTGTTGCTTGCAGCAAACCAGTGAGGAATGAACTTGCTGTAATATATTGCTAACTGCATGTCTCTAATCCCAGTGTTGGGCCATGGATGAGTCTGTGCAGTGGTTGTGATGATGGATCAGCTCAACTTCCTCCTGCTCGAGCTCTCAGCTGCCAGCATGGGTAGAAGTGGAAGGTGCTGTCATGCTCACACCTCAATCAGTCAGCTGGTATACACATCTACCACTGAGAGATGGGGAGCTGAGACAGCAACTCCCAGTAAACCAGCCCTTACTGGTCATGACCTTCATAGTTAAATATTTGCCATCTGGGCTAAAGGCCATGGATGGTGCAGAGGTGATTTCCCTAGAGAGACCCACCATTGTGGGGAACATACTCTAAGATATTCAAAATTATGAATGAAACTATGGTTCTATGAATCCTAAATGACCACCGAAGCCAAGGTTCAGTCACCCTGAATCCTTCTGAAGGGACAAGTTTCCTGCTCCCTCCACCTAAATACTGTCTCTCAGGTTATCATAAGTGATATTGTTGGTAGTATATAATACTCAGAGTGGATATGCGAAAGATGGAAAAGCTCTGGTGGTCATCCAGGATCAACAGAAACAAAGATCCACTTCTCACAACTAATGTTGTAACTAACCATTCAACTTGTGTTCCTCTGATGTTAGCGGGGTCTTCTTCAGTTCTCCCTAACACAATTAGTTGTTGTTCATTGTCAGGATCAGGTAGCCTACCTCGTTAAATCAGTAACATGTAAATGAATTCAGTCACTGTTAAGAGCAGGGACTTTCAGAGAGAAAGTACACACTTACACTTCCTCAGATCTGTCTTGAGCCTATGGACTCCTCCGTAGTCCACCCTGAAGGGAGGAGCACAGTCACTTTGACTTTTGACCACCAAAATGTAACCATTTCATCCATCCAGTCCAAAACAATGTTAGTACCAAATTTGAGGAAATTGCTCATTCATGAGACATCCAGATTGTCCATTATGCACATAGTAGGTACTCACAGCCTGGAAACATAATAGCCCCGACATTATGAGGCATAACAACTCAGTGTTACTTGGTTGGTTCATGGTTCACATAGTTTTCTGAACTGATGATTCTTTAGGACTTTTCTCAATATGATAGCATCGGTCTCCAAACCTGATATTCAGTCTGCAAAGTAGGCCCTCAAGTCTTGAGGAGAGCAGCGTCACTCCTGCGTCTCCCAGATGATTGTAGCACAGGTCAAGCTCTCTGAGATAGAAGAGGTTGGAGCTCAGTGCTGAGGCCAGAGAAGCACAGCCTGCCTCTGTAACTTGACAGCCTGAGAGCCTTAAACACAGAAATCATAACTGCATATTAAATGATCCCAATTTCCATTTATACTATCTGACAGAATGAGCTATTTTTAGGTGGCCAGGGGCAAAATAAAAATGCTTTCAACATACTCTATGTTCACACTCACATTCTTGCGAATGTGATATTTCAGTAACACCTTAAGGGAATCTCTTTAAATACATCTTAAATTTCCTCTCAATCAGACTGGATTGGATTTGTGAACTCACAAAAGATGATTTTGGATTTGTGACAGTATATCTCAGTTGAAGGGAATTTATTTTGATTTGGCAAAAACTCACATAAGACTCAGGGCTCTAGTTTCGTAGACCAGGCGCGAGCAAGGTGTGCCACACCAACAGGGTGTCCCTTTGCAAGTTTTGTGCCATGCGCACCCTGGCGCAGGTACTCCTCTTTCCCACCTCTGTCCCTCCTACTGGTGCAAGTGGCGGGGGGGGGGGGGTTGAGTGAGTGGGTTTAACACAGCTGATTCAGATCTTCACCAATCATTTGTCATTTTATATTTGTCATTTTATATTTCGACATGAACAAAGGAGGCAGCGACACCAGACAGCCAGACTTCTCCCAGGAGGAAACTGATGTTTTGGTCCGGGAGGTCCAAGCTCACAGTGGCTGAATATATGGTAACATGAACAGACCTCCATGGACTGATGAAGCAGAAGTAGTCTGGAGGAGGTTACTGATCCTGGTAATCAGGTTTGTCCTGATACACTGAGAACCGTTGGCCAGTGTAAAAAAAACATCTTTTTCCCACTAATTAAGACGCTCACATTTAGAAACCTATATTTAAACCTGTGTAACAAAGATGAGCAGTGTTCACAGATCACAACATAAACAAATACCATGTGTAACAGGGATGAAATCTGAAGCACCTGTGTGTAAAGGAGGCAGCACCAAGCTCCGTGGCCTGGTCCTTGTCGGTGAGCGACTCTCTCTTTCTCTTTGCGTTTGAATTCTTTGAGATGAGCGATGCTAAATATCTCCTCACTATCTGATGCTGAGGCTGTTTGTGGCTGAGAGAGATGTGAACTCGTTGGTTTAAACTGTGTTCATTCAGTCAGGTTGAGTTTCCATTACGCGCCTTTGATCTGACATCAGATGTGACGGGACGATCGATATAGATATAAATGTATGTGCTGTTTCATATAGTTACATTGAATAGTGGTTGTTGTGATTATTTATTGCATTGAAATGTGTCTGACATTCTGGAAACCTGCCTGTGAGGTTTTGGTGACGTGTGCGCACTGTGCGCCGGTCAGCCAAATTACCACTTGACCTGAAAGTAGACCAGGTTGGAGCTGGTGAGCTTTCAGTGCACCTTTGGTGCAGCCTTTTGGCATGAAACTGTCACTGCGCCAAGCTGGGTCTATTGACACCCCTGCTGCGCCACCACACCCATCTCAATGCACCTCAGTCTGCCAGACTGACCGCACACCGTGTTGCACTGCACGAAATTAGCACTGTGTGGGGTTCGCCACCTTGCACTGCGCCGGGAAACTAGAGCCCTCAAAGTTCAAATGACTATAATTTGGTGGTGATAGGTCGAAGGTCAAGGTTGCTGTGACCTCACAAACCTGTTCTCAGCCATAACTGACAAATTCAAATATTAATTTGACACGATTTAACTCAAAAGTCTACAAGGATAACATTCAACTTTTACATTGTGAAAGTGAGTACTCTTATGGTCACTCAACTTAAGAAAATCCTGACCTGAGAGTTTTCAGTCGACAGTGAGGGTGTCCAAGTCCAGTAGAGAGGAGCCTCACTCCTGCATCTTGCAAGTCATTGTTACTTAAATCAAGAACTTTCAAACAAGACTCAGAGCTGATTACTGGAACCAGAGCACCACAGCTTTCCTCTGATAGACCACAGCAACTCAATCTGGAGATAAAAACATGCAATATGTTAATCTATGATTAAACACACCTGATAAATGAATGAATAAATAAGCGTGTGATGTTGTCAAACCACAGCATAACCTGAGCGGACCTGAGAATTTCCAGTTTGCATTGTGGACTTTGTAGTCCAGCAGAGAGCTGCTTCACTCCTGAATCCCCCACACTGTTCATACTCAGCTCCAATACTCTGAGGCAGGAGGAGTGTGATCTCAGAACTGAAGCCAGAGCTCCACAGCTTCTCGCTGACAGGTTACACTCAGTCAGGCTGAAAGAGCAAAAACAAAAGGACAAAAAATACTTTTACTTTTTTACCAGTTCAGCTAGGACCATATATCTCACACCCCACTCACAGGGATCTAACAGACAGTATAAACTATATACTGTAAACTGCATTTATACACATTTTTCACCATTTAAGACAATTATAAATTATTTTGTAAAAATCAGGACATGGGCTCCATACATTTTTAGGCTATACATTTTCAGAGGAGACTGGTTTGCAACATCGAAACTAAAATGGTTTTAAAAAGTTCGAGTAAACCAATGTTACCTGAGGACGTCCAGTTTACAGAGTGGACTATCCAAGCCAGCAGTGAGCAGTTTCACTCCTGAATCCTGCAGGTTGTTGTAATTCAGGTATAATTTTTTCAGACTGGAGGTCTTGGAGCTGAGGACGTCTGAGAGCTCCTTGCATGCTGTCTTTGTGAGTCTAGTTTGATTCAACCTATGAGCAAAATGAAACATTCCCCTTTTTATTTAAAAGTTAAGTCTGTAAGCCAGATTTCTCTCTCAAAGAAACAATAAAAAAACAGAATAAAAGTTACACATGTGCATGGTTGGATAAATATAGGATGACTAACAGAGGCGGAGCTTTAAATTCTGCAACTTCTGTATACCAACAATGTCACAAGTCTGCTTAGAAACAGCACAGCCTTGCCATCATAATACAGAGCTGCTCAACTTGCCAGACCGAGCAGTAGAGCCAACACTCTCACTGGCCAATCTTCTGCAATAGAATCAAACTGTGAGATGTGACCATGACAACCTTGAGTGTAAAATAATGTATGAAGCCACAATGTAACACCCAAGTGATCTGTAATGGTGAATGGAAATCCACCCCAGCTATGCCAGTGCCACGTGTTAAAAAGTAGGAGAAGAGATTTCATATGGGATAGCTGAGCTGATGAAAACCTGCGAAGAGTTTATCCTTCTCAGCATTAGGCCTCTCTGGCCCTTCAACCCATTTATGCTGGAGGTGGAGGCAATTAGGGAGAGGAGATTGTCTTAACTGAGCAACTGCACCATCTCAGCCAGCTTGGCAGCCAGAAATGCCCAAGGCATGAGGCTGCAATGCAAGGGCACTCCAGGGGCCATCTCCCATGGGCCTTGGGCCAAGACAAGAGGGATAAAGATCCACTGGAAGCACTTTATTATGGGAGCATGAAAGAGCATGTGAAAACACCACCTCGACCAGCAGAAGTTCAGTTTGTGACACAGCAGAAGCTAGAATCATCCCACCTTGTGTTAGCAGTAAGCAGTGAAAGCACTGTCTTCACTAAGAGGGGTTTACTAAAAGACCCAACCAGTTAGCCTGAGCAACAGTGCTGTCGCTAGTTATATACAGTAACCAGTGAGTGTGTTGGGACTGGAGCTAAGATAGCCTGCGCCCTCACCAACAGTCATTCACAATTCAACACAAAAATGTCAAAGTGCCAAGCTTTAAACAAACACAAACCACTTGTTTACCAAAAGGTGGCTCAACTTAGCATACATAAGTGAGAGTAGCATTGTCAGGCTGAGACTGATGCCTCCAATCCTGCTGCGCAGACTGCGCTCCCTTACAGAAGAGGGTCAGCTTGTTGCAGCCTCTCAGAGGGGGAACAGATGTTTAAACAAGGTTTCCACCAATAAGAGCTTATATAATGCAACGAGAAGAGAATTCTCTTAGATAAAGTTAAGATAATTAGCTTCAGCTAATACTACCACAGAAATCACAGTGACAGTGACAATGTTGGTGCAAAATAGTGACTCTAAACAAGCACCAGACGGAAGGTCCAATAGTGAGAATAATATCTCTTGTGGTGAGGAAGGATGAAGTGTGACAACATTTCAAAACCAGCGTGATTATTATACAAATTGTTGTGTGGAGGACATTTATAACTACAAAAAACATTAAGACCTAGCAAATGAACAGCAGTTTACAGGGTTACTGTTAATTCATCTAACCTTAGAGTTTGTACCCTACAGTTTGGACTCTTAAGTCCAGTGCAGAGCAGGATCACTCCTGAATCCAACAAGTCATTATTGCACAGTTGAAGCTCTGTCAAACAACAGGACTGGGAGTTCAAAACTGATGCCAGAGCTGTACAGCTTCCCTCTGACAGCTCACAGCCATTCAGCCTGAAGAAGTGATAATAAGGATAGGGAAAAGAGATTAGCATAGTTAAAGTACATTACATTAAGTTTGTTTATTTTGTGTATCATATGTACTGTGTATTTGTCTTTGTGCCTACAGAGCTTTGTTGGAGGCTTTGACCACTGGTAGCAACCTCTGGAAACCCTCCTCAGAAGCACGGTATTTCTTTAGGTCAAACACCTCCAGAACTTCCTCTGATGACAATAAGATGAAGACCAGAACAGACCAGTGAGCAGGAGACAGCTTTTTTGGTAAGACACTGCCTGATCTCAGGAACTGTTTAATCTCCTCCTGTAGAGAATCATCCTTTAGTTCATTCAGGCAGTGGAACAGATTGATGCTTCTTTCTGGACAGAGATCCTTTCTGACCATCTTCTTAATGTACTGGGCTATTTTATGGTAGGACAGTGTGTAATTCCCCTTCTGTTTTGGCAGTACTTGTAAAAGAGCCTGATTGCTTTCCAATGAAAGACCCAGCAAGAAACGGAGGAAGAGGTCCAGGTGTCCATTTGGACTCTGCAAGGCCCTGTCTACAGCACTCTGGTAGACATTTAAAGATGTGTCCCTAAAGAGCCCAGACCACTTGGATTTTGATGACGCACTGGACATCAGATTGACTCCGTGGTTGACATATGTCAGATGGACGTGCACAGCAGCCAGAAACTCCTGAACACTCAAATGGACAAAGCAGAACACCTTGTCCTGGTACAGGCCTCTCTCCTCTTTAAAGATCTGTGTGAACACTCCTGAATACACTGAGGCTGCTCTGATATCGATGCCACACTCTGTCAGGTCTGATTCATAGAAGATCAGGTTTCCTTTTAGTAGTTGTTCAAATGCCAGTTTTCCCAGAGACAAAATAATCTGCATGGTTTTTGGATTCCAGTGAGGATCTGTCTCAGCTCCTCCATCATACTTGATTTCCTTCAGTTTGGACTGAATCACCAGGAAGTGGATGTACATCTCAGTCAGGGTCTGAGGCAGCACTCTTCTCTGTCTGGTTCCCAACACCTCCTCCAGGACTTTAGCAGTGATCCAGCAGAAGACTGGGATGTGGCACATGATGTAGAGGCTTCGTGATGTCTTGATGTGGGAGATGATCTTGTCGGCCTGCTCCTCATCTCTGAACCTCTTCCTGAAGTACTCCTCCTTCTGTGGGTCAGTGAACCCTCTGACCTCTGTCACCATGTCAACACACTCAGGAGGAATTTGATTGGCTGCTGCAGGTCGTGTGGTTATCCAGAGGCGAGCAGAGGGAAGTAGTTTCCCCCTGATGAGGTTTGTTAGCAGGACACCCAGTGAAGCCAACTTTGTAACATCTGTCAGAACTTTATTGCGGTGGAAGTCCAGAGTAAGTCGACACTCATCCAGGCCATCAATGATGAACACTACCTGGGGCTTATCGTAGCTGTAGGTTCCGGCTTCTTTGGTTTCAGAAAAAAAGTGATGTAGAAGTTTTATAATGCTGTACTTCTTCCCTTTCAGCAGATTCAGCTCTCTGAACGTGAATGGAAACATGAACTGTATGTCTTGATTGGCTTTTTTTTCAGCCCAGTCCAGAGTGAACTTCTGTGTTAAGACTGTTTTCCCAATGCCAGCTACTCCCTTCGTCATCACTGTTCTGACTGGTTGGTCTCTTCCAGGTGGGGCTTTAAAGATGTCTTCACATCTTATTGTTGTTTCTGGTATCAATGGTCTCCTTGAGGCCATTTCTATCTGTCTGACTTCATGTTCATCATTGACCTCTCCAGCCCCTCCCTCTGTGATGTAGAGCTCTGTGAAGATCTGATTCAGAAGAGTTGGATTTCCTGCTTTAGAGACCCCCTCATACAAAAACTGGAACTTCTTCTTTAGATTACTTTTGAGTTTATGCTGGCAGATGATGACATGTGTTTCTAAATGAATGGACAAAAACATCAGCAGATGAGCTATACAACACAGACAGAAAAAGTAGTCAAGTATGGGATATGATATTTGATATTTGGAAACAACATTCATATCAAAGACTATGGAGTTGGAATCGGAGTATTTGTTGCAATTATATACTTTTTCCATCTGCAAGAGCCACTAAGAGTCAATAGATTATACATAATATATCATGCCATAAACCCACAAATGAATTGAGTTCTATTGGTTAAAAAGTCAGATTATTTTAGTCTAGTCTAAGTCTAAGTTTTGATTTACCCATTCACTATTTGATATGAACTTGTCTTGTGTTTATAATGCTGACATCCATGGGTCGTTTTACAATGCCTTATTTTCCCCACTCTCCCCTTTTCATCAGGTTAAGGCATCTTACTGTTCTGCAGATTGTTAGCCAGCTCCTCCTGCTTCATTCTCTTCAGGAAGTAGAGCGTGATCTTCAGAAATGCTGCTCTGCTGCTCTTCTTCTGCTTATCCTTATTGTCCTCATCCTCTCTTCCAGTCTCCAAACCATCTTGATTGTCTGGGCACAGGATCCTCTGGATCCTTTTCAGCTCATTCTTCACAAAGGTATTGACGTTCTCTTCAAGTAACTGGAACAGAACATAAGTATTAACAATGTGACTCTAAAGTCGGTTTGTAATGTTGCATGGGGTGATGATAACTGACACAGGTCTGAAGGGAGTCACTTGGAGATTCAGTACTGAGTGGTTGCTTATTTTTGATTTTAGGTGAGGTAAAAGATGTTGTTAAACATTTACATACCTTAAATATGGAGTCCAAATCTGGTCCCTCACTCTGGCCAGACTGAGCACACTTGTCCTGAAAATCTCTGTAAAAGAAATAGGACACTATTTTCTTGTAGCTTACACACTGACATACAGTAGATTTGAATTAGAATTGTTTTCTTATCATTTATGATGTTTTTAATATATATATATATATATATATATATATATATTATTTTATGAAGCACTGTGGTCAGTAAAGACACTTCATTCACATCAATTATTTTTAGTGGGAATCACCACGCCATTCATATGATATAAGATAATATGATTATATTTATGATGATAGACCTGAGAGTGCGGTCTTTGTTTGCCAATACTTTTTTAACCTCAGATTTCAGATCAAACATTTCTTCTTTACTTCATCAGAAGTGCGCTCTTCTCCAGACACAACATTCAGTGAACCACTCACAACATGGCATATAGCTTTATTTTCTGTTCCTGTGCATCCACTCCTGACACTACTAAATCTAACAGATGTTTTTTGGTCACTTTCTGCAGCAGTAGCTCCACTTCAGCTCTACTACAGTTCTTTTTACTTTTGCAGTCCTGTGCTCACTCTGCTGATTTTCATTTGAGCATTTTAACTTTCCTTCTCACTTCACCTTCTCTGCTCAGTGTCTGTGGTTTCTGCCCTGCGGTCTCATGCCCTTTTATGGGGACTGATGGGGCGTTTACCGATGCTAATCCTATGTTCATTAGGATCACCTGGCGCATGCTCTCAACTCTTAAGAAATTTAAAACTTAAGAAATAATTTAAGAAAATACTTAAGATACTGAGGCCCATTCTGTCCGTTTCCTGATTCACCTGGGACATAGAATCTGTAGGTAATGAGGCACAGAAGGGACAGCCTGTGCCCAGTGACTGTCCTGTTAACTGTTTGTTCCTGATGAAGTTAGGTTACAAGTTCCCCCACTGGGCCTGTCACCAAGAGTTAAAGCTGGGGTTGGTAATCTTGGAGAGCTAGCAAGAGAGCTAGCAAGATTTGAAAATAGCACCTCCTCTGAGTTCCACCCCCCTCCTCCCCCTCCCGTCAGTGTGTACGTCCAAGCCACGCCCCCACAAACTGGAACGCACACCGCACGAAAATGAGAAGCAGCAGGAGGAGTACTAATCACCTGTCCAACGGAAAGAGAGCAACCTCAGCATCACTTTTCAGGCCCTTCAAATCCCTCAGTTGTCTCCACCGCTCAAAAGCAACACCGATGTTTACTCTGGTTTGACGTCTGGCTTTATCCAGAGCCTTTTTGTTAGCAGCCTTTTCAGCCTCTTTTCTCTTCCCTGCCTTTTTCTCGGGGCGAGTCGTTACAAGTAACGTTACAAGTAACGCTGGAAGTAGTAACTGGGGCTGCATTTTCTCAGCCATTGCTCATAAATGAGCATGAAATCCGTTCTGCTGTAACTCTGTACGCTGATTTCTTCTGGCAATAGCGACACGTGAAGATTGTGCACACGCGTCGGAGACGCTTCATTGAGCATTGCTAACATGGGACATGCTCTTAACCACTCAACCACCAAGCACCCTCAAAAAAAAAAAAAAAAAAAAAAAATTCACCAACAAAAACCATACGTTTTGTTGGTCGAGTGCTGTGCATCTTTGAAAGCAATAGGATGACGCATGGACCGGTCACTCCTCATGGACACACAGCTGGGCTCAGATGACTCTGGTCCTTCCTTATGAATCCTGAGAGAAACAATGGATGAACAAAACAGTTTGACTTGGCTTGAAAAACTGAACCAAGGCAAAAGTAGTACAATGTTGCCACAGGAAATCAAAACCTCTACAGTAGGAGGGAAAGGTGTCTGGGAATCTAGCTGCAGGTAATATAAAAAAAAACAAAGCAGGACATCACCTGTCTTTTATGGGGTTTTTATGGACTATCAGCAGTACATCACTAACTAACTAACTCTTAAGGTTCAACCTGTAACACTGAAAAAGTCAGTAACATCTCACTTGTGTTCACAAAAGCATCCATCTTTGATTATAAGAGGGTTAGACTTTCATAGACCATACAGATTCACTGGGATCACATGCATATTGAATGGTTCTGCTCTGTCTTGACCTTAAGGTCATGGTTTTGCTAGAGATCACATCCCCAGCAGCAGCCCCCATGGGACAATTTCTGTGAGGAAATTTTCTAGTAACTTTAAAACAGTTCTAATCATATTTATCCATAATTATCCTTATATTAACATCGACTCAAGTTACTTCATTCACTACATTAGGCATGTCCAAACTATTCCACAAAGGGCTGGTGTGGCTGCAGGTTTTTGTTTCAACCGAGCAGCAGCACACCAGACTTGACTCATTTAATCAACTGATCTCAGTCTTCAGACAGTTGATTGGTCAAACTGTGTGCTTTTGGTTGGTTGGAACAAAAACCAGCAGCCACACTGGCCCTTTGAGGACTAGTTTGGACATGCCTGCTCTGCACTAAAAAGGAGACAGACACAGTCAAGTAGTGGCTGAGACTCTTGGTAGACACAAACAGCAACACATGCCTGGCAGATCTATAAATAGATATCTGTTTACCAGCATAAAATCTCAGAGTTGTGTTTATCACTTGTGTGAAACAACCTGCAAAACCAGTCTTGATAGAGTTTCAGTTACTCAGTTATTAAAGCTCCACCTCTCAGCACATGACAACTTATCTGTGTTCATCATCACTTTTAAATCCTTACTTTTTAATCGTTGAGCGCTGTGCATCTTTGAAAGCAATAGGATGACGCATAGAGCGGTCACTCCTCATGGACACACAGCTGGGCTCAGATGACTCTGATCCCTTCTCATGAATCCTAAGAGACACATTGGAAGGGCAAAGCAGTGGTGATGGAATGAAAGACATTTGTTCACAACACTCAAGATCAGCTATAAGAATATATCTAGAAAATCCCTTTACACAGGATGAATGTGGTCACTATATAACTTACATACAGTGTATGAATGTGAAGGAAGTGGCGATGAGAGAGCATGTGGTGTCTTGTCTTTGAACTTGGTGTGGTGAATCTGAAGTTTTCTTTGGCTACAGCTTTGTCTTCTAACAAGTAACCTCTTGTGATAAAGTGAGCTCAGAACCAAGGCAAACGTAGTATAATGTTGTCATAGGAAGTTAAAACCTCTACAGGAGGAGTGAAGAGTGAGCTGAGTGCAGCACCAGAGATAAGAGCTCATCGTTTTTCCAACTTTAAACAAGTTAGTTTCTGAAACTGAAGCCAACGACAGGTTCATAGTTCACACACCCTTTTATCAACAGTTTAAAAGGCTTATACTTGAAACTCTGCTTTTTAGTGGCACAACATTCCATCTGTTTCAAACCCTTACTGTTTATTTGTAGAGTGCTGTGCATCTTTAAAAGCAATAGGATGACGCATGGACCGGTCACTCCTCATGGACACACAGCTCGGTCCAGGCGACTCTGCTCTCTCCCTGTGATTCTTGATCCATCCATTGTCTACACCACTTTTCCGTGCAGGGTTGCAGGAGGTCTGAGGCCAATCCCACCTGACATAGGGTGAGGGTGGGGTACACACTGGACAGGTCGCCAGTGTATCACAGGGCCACACACAGAGACAAACAACACACACACACTCACATTCACACAGTACGGGCAATTTAGAGTCACCAATCAACCTAGTGTGCATGTTTTTTAACTTTGATGATTCCTGATGAAAAGTGTATATCACCACAAATTAGGATGAGTTTTATTAGTCAGTTTTATTAATCAGTTTTATTAATCAATCCAAGAGAGCACTGATGTGTTGACACAGGCAATTGCAACCTCAACACTTGATCACATACTTGTTCCTGATGGAACATGCACCTGTAATTAAAAAGGGACAAGAAGTGCATCTGTTGTATGACATAATTTATGAAGTTTCAGAAGTCATACTGAAGAAAATGTATCTACTAAGAAAATTTTACTGAAAAACATTCAGGATTGTAATTAGGATAAGTGAACAAATAGTAGTAATAG
Source organism: Caranx ignobilis (assembly GCA_021432705.1). Taxonomy (NCBI): domain Eukaryota; kingdom Metazoa; phylum Chordata; class Actinopteri; order Carangiformes; family Carangidae; genus Caranx; species Caranx ignobilis. Next base: position 20,275,230 of record MU269990.1, read on the forward strand.
AGTAAGACTTACTTGAATCATTTATGTCATTTCAGCAGGTGATTTGCGTCCAGAACACAACATCTGCAATAGCTCCGTGGGACAACTGCTTCTAGTTGAACAACTGTTAAATCTGTGGTGACTACAGGATCACAATGAGAAATGTCGCTTCAAGAGTTATCTGTGTCTGCAGGTTGCTGTCAGACCCATGTGATGTCAGACTCTGAACTAGTCAAACCAGTCTGAAGAACATGCAAGACATACAACAGATCAGGTTACTTTAGATCAGTGTTTTTCAATATTGAGGTCGCGACCACACGTGGGGTCGCCTGGAATGTCAAACCTTCACTGTGGTCAATTTAAGGTGCTGCAGTAGCTCTTTTCTCTTAATTAATTGTTTGAGAGATTGTTTGTTCAGTATTAAATTGCAGCCTTGTAAATACAAGCTCGCCTAACTGTACACATATATCCTGATCAGGGAAAATAAAATGTCACTTTGTGCACTAATCTGGCTACTCTGTATTTGCAAGACAGGATAACAAACATGATCAAAAACTAATTCTAGAAAAAAATGTCTCTGGGGTCGCCAGAAATTTGTGATGCCAAAATAGGGTCACAAGCCAAAAAAGGTTGAGAGCCACAGCTTTAGATGGTAAAATCCATTCAGTTTATTTAGTTAGTTTATTTTATTTTATTTATTTATTCATTATTTTTATTTTTTATTTTCCATAAATGGAGGCATATGCACAGTGAAATGTGCATGTGGTTTAGTGGTAAAAATGTTAAGTTAAAAAACTAAGAAAAGATCTGAGAGCATATATCAAGGTGACAAGGCTTTTGTATTCTGTGGCTCACAGTATGCAGTACAAAATGTTGTAATCAGCTGCTAGGTGAACCAGGACAGTGTTCCACCTTTGTATTCCATTTGGTGTATTGTTACGACTGCTGTTGGGTATTGTTTTTTTTGTTGGAGTGTGTGCTCTTTCTTTTTGTCTTTCTGCCTATCTCTGTTAGCAGCAGCAGCAAGGCAGGATTGGAGGAGGCTCTCCAGTCCCAGGATTGGCCAATGGCTCAGCAGAGGAGCTACATAAGGCCCAAGATGGAGCGGCAGGATGGGCAGTAGCAGCAGCTGGCTCTCCTCATCCTCCTCAGTCTCCAGCCAGCCATCCCCTTTATTGTTTCTTCACGTGTTAATTGTAAAGAAGTGACTTGCAGTAGGAGTGAACCGCCCTTTGATTTAACTCCCTTTTCTCCTGTGTTTGTTACACCAGGGAGGTTAGTATATGTTGTTTGGTTTTCTTTGTTCAGGCTAGAGCTTGTTTTTTTCAGATGGAACTGTTTTGTTTATTATGTTGGCCTTGGTTCACCCTGAAGTTCCTTGTCTGTCACTTCTGTTATCTGTTTTTGTCGTTATCCCTCCTCAGTTGTAAATAAATATCGCTCCCTTCGATAACTTGTACTCCTGGCTGCTTGGGACTTGGGGAAGTTGGGGCCTAGTTCAGGCTGTGCCTCAGCACCCCTAGGTTGGGCATAACATTATATATAATTTGAAGTGGTTTTCAGCATAGATAGCAATCATATGACAGTGCAGAACTAGAGTAGGTGTGTTTGGCCACACCTCATGAATGTAGCTGCAGCTGCACAATGTGTTTTTTATTTATGCCAAGTGAAAACCCCATTCATAACAATGTCAGAAATGAAATAAAACATTTTATCTGTGAAGTGGTAGGATGACAAAATACAATGTGCTAAAACATATAGTGCATTCTTTATAAATTATATATTATATATAATATAAATTATTATTATAAATGTTTATGTATTTATTAGGCTACAGTAGGCTAGACGATAGATTATAGTATGGACATACGTTTTTGTAAAGCTTTAACCCATCCCTGAGAGTCATATTACTTGTGATGTTGGTCAGTTACCAAAATATGATTTTAGTACCATTTGCTATAGAATGTGAGATGCTGTTTTACACTCACAGAGAGCTCAGCATGTTAGCCGTGTTTCTTCTTCTTCCGTGGATTAGTAACTAAAATTGTTAGGATTATGTCTGAGGAGGGGTTTGTTTCAAAAGTTATTTATAACAGCAGGTGATATAATACAACAAACTTGGGGCATTTTGCCATCAACCATCATGGCAGTGTATGTTGCAATCGAAGGTCAGACTCACTTCGGCTTATGATTGGACCGTAAACTCTACAGCCCGCCCCCTCCTGCTACACGTGGCCTTTCTCTGCTCTGACTGCACCTCCGACCTGCCACTCAAACCACCACAAACCAATCCGGCGCCTTTGTCCTTTAGACTCGCGTCACACACGTTCGCCGGCAGCTAGTGCTTCTATCCAAGATGTCGGCTACGTCTGTGTTCCCCATGTGTGTGCGAGCTAGCCGGGGCCTCCTGAGGCTCAGGAGCGGGGCAGCGGGTGCCCCCTCCTCGGCCTTGGTGGACATCGTACGGACACTGTCGCACGATGTCACAGACAAACCACCGGCAGGAACGGGAGGCGCGACGGGCGGACTGGCTCAGGCTATCCTTCAGGAGAGACTCCAGCAGCAGCAGCAGCAGCAGAGTCAGGTGAGGCGGCGAGCCTGCTCAGGTGCGCTCGATTTGGTTATCGACAGACAACGATGTGGACGGAGAGAGCGACTAGTTGAGTATGTAGGTAACAGAGTGGAAACCCCGCCCACCCGAGCTGCCCGTGTAAATGAAATCGGGTCTACGTCTCTGATATGTCCAACCTGTGATTAAGCTGAGGGCTGTCTAACATCTAAATGTTTATCTGACAGATAGTGAGCGACAGACTGAATTATATGTGTGTTGTGTGTTAGCCTTGCTCGGAATAATGTCATCTTGAGGAGTATTTAATTTCTGCTCCACTGCCCCATTTGTCCCCGCAGTCCCCTGAATGAATGAATGAACCTCAGATTAGCTAGCTAGATAGCTAGCAGGCTAAGGTTAGCATGCTTTTACTGGAACTGACAGTGTGTCTTTTATTTTGACACGGATGTGGTCGACATACAAGCTTGACAAGTGTTCCATTAATCCAGTCGCTTTAATTACCCACAGCATACTCCGTACATGTCTGCCTTTCGCCCTCTGGCCACTTGTGACATTAAGCATGCAGTTAGCGTCAGCCGCATCAGCTCATGGCTCGCTGTAATGCTTCAGATCCTCCATGAAGCAGGTGTTAACACACACACACAGGCGCGACTGACAGCGTGTGGTCGTTGTATCTGCGGGAGCCGTTAGATAAATTGTGGTGCCATCCAAGGTTTGTTTGGTTTGAAGGTCAGAACAGACGCCCGTCCCTCCCCTCTCCCCTCTCCCCCCGCGTTCAGCTCAACCTTCCCCTGATACTCAAATCTGCAGTAGGCTACACACGTGACTGACATGTCGCGGTGAACTCTTATTGAATCCTTAGGTGCTGTTGAATTTCCTCCACCTTGAAGACAAAAGATACATGAGACTGACTTCATATTGCACCACAGTAATGAAGTGTACCAGAGGTTCGCATATTTCACGCAGTCAGACTGGTGAACTATCTAGTCCCTCATGGCTCAAATACTCAAATATACAGTGATGCATTTCCTCTAGTAGGAAAATAAAACTTGAAGTCCATCATATGGCCCAGGTCTGGGTCGTACACCTCCACATTTGGGCAGATTCCAGATGTTTTTCTCTTTCAAGAGTTTCTGTATGCGTTGCACATTTGGTCAAGATGTGGAAGAAAGTCACTGCTTTATGTTTTTTCTCAGAGAGACAACAACAAAAAAACATGGTTGTATAAGTGCACAGTGGTAAATGTAGTGACAGCATGGACGTGTTGAGGTCAACAGCAGGTTGACTAGAGTTATCCACTGATATGAAAAAGTAGAGGTGTGATACACAGCCTTTTGAAAGAGAAAAATTACAATTCAGCCTTTTACCTACTGATAGATTAAGATGAGACGAATTTGAGAAGGTTGTTGTAATGCTGTACGTTCCCTCATGGATATCACATTCGGAGCACATTTTGTACAACCCTGACCCCCCAAAACAGTTTGGATGTTGTGTAAGCATAAATGCCATCTGAATGGGATGATTTGTAAAACATTTAAACCCCTCATTGAACTGAAAATGGCACAAATTTCATTGAATTTTGTAAAAAAAAATAAAAAAATAAATAAAAGTTGAGACAGTGGCAGCAAAAGACTCCAGAAGCAGTGAAACCCAAAAGGCTCAGTCTGTGGACGGCTACTGGTCGTCACTGTATCCACAAGTGACAGCTGAAACTCTGCCAGGCAAAGAGTAAACCATATGAAACCAGTTGCAGAAACACCACAGATGCCTTCTCTGGTCCTGAGCTCATTTAGGTGAAGTAGAAAACTGTCCTGTGGTCTGACAAGTCAAAAAGTGTAAGTCTTTCAGGAAGTCATGGATGGCCCTCTGAGGAGGACAGGGATCATCTGGCTTGTTATCAGTGCACAGTTCAAAGGCCAGCATCCGTGACGATATGGACGTGCATTAGTGTGCACGGCATGGGGTAACCTGTATGTTTGCGAAGGCATCATTAATGCTAATGAACATATACAAGATTTATAGCAATGTACATGCACCAGCCACTTTATTAGGCACAGCTGTTCAACTAGTGAATGTAAATATCTAATAGGCCAGTCATATGGCACCAACTCAATGCACTTAGGCATGTAGACATGGTCAAGGTGGTCAGCTGAAGTTTAAACTGAACATCAGAATGGAGGAAAGACTGATTTAAGAGACTTGGTTGTTGACTTGGTCTGGTCTGGTCTGGTCTGACTGTTCCAGAAACCGCTGATACACTCAGATTTTCACACAAGACCATGTCTAGAGTTTAATGGAGAATGGGCCAAAAAAGAAAATAACCCACATCACTACTGTTGAACAAAAACAAGACCAGTTTTCAATCAGCTTTGGGGACAAATGAACTGAAACCAGGGCCCATCATTATCAGCACCGCTGGTTATTGTTGTATTGGTTATAACTGGGGGACAGCTGTATTTGTCTGACTGACTGAACTTGACATCACCATCACCAAGTCCACACTCACTGACCAGTTCATGATCATCTGACAGTCATGCAGCACACTCCTCTGTTTTTACTGACATTCATGATGGACATGTTTGTCCAGGGACAGCCTCCTCCTGAAGGAAAGGAGGGCAAGAGAGAAGGAGACCAGACAGAGGACAAGAAGCAGAAAGAGAACACAGCCTACGCTAAGAAGATGGTGCTACGGTTGGCGGGGCTTATGGGACTGGGCGGGGCAGTTGGCATCGTTTACATATTTGGTGAGTGTGTTTTTTATGTTCCTCACTGACTTCTGTGGATTAATCAGAGTGAGTAGGATTTTAGTTCTGTCACAGACATACTGCTTTGATTAGTTTTTATAAATGTCAGTTATAAATTTTCATGTGTAAGTTTTGTATTTTTTCTGAATTGAACTGGTCAGTGGAAGACCGGGAACAGTCAGAAACAACAACTGCATAGTGACAGATGTGACAGTCATCTGAATAGTTGTGATTTTATGACTGTTGGTAGATAATTGATCATCATTTTCATTAGTTGAAACAATAAGTCGTAGCCCAGCTTTCCAAAAGAAAGAAAGAACAGACAAACAAACTGAAATGATCTGGATGATTTCAAGGGTTTTGATTTGACATTTGGCTGTGATGGAGGGGCCAATCACTGGATGCAGTTGCTGTATTGCTTTGAGCTTCCTGGTTAGAGTGGTGCCCACAGATGGGTGGAGTTAACAGCTGTCAGTTAGAGGTGATAACAGTAACAGCGCCACTGAGGCCGAAGCCTAGAGGGGTTGTTTCATCAGTGTGTCGGGTAGAAAATACATGCGTGAGCTGTGAGCCGGTGGAGTCTGAGGCAGTTCAGTCAGGAGCAACACAAAAGTCTGGGAGGAGAAGCACACAGAAATGTGCGAGACAGAGCTGACAGTGTCTGACATCTCTGGAGTGAGACTTTTAAGTGGAGACAGTGTTATGTACTTTTCCAGTAAGTCCACAGCTTCTCTGAGAAGTTAAGAGGGTGAGTTGCTTTTCAGCTGCAGTCAGTCACCACACCACAGCAGTGGTACAGCCCAACCTCAGTGTTCTCAGAAAGACACTGGTGCTTTTCATATCTTGGCTTTTACCCTGAAGGTTTCAGTTGTACTGTGGGAAATAGCTCTGTTTGGATTTTGTATTTGCTCTTTCTCAACATGATTTTTTAACTTATTGCAGGAACAGGCAATATCACCAGAAAATGATGACATGCTTGGAGCTGTTCCCTTTTCTTTTTTCTTTTTTGTTCCATATTCCATCTACACAGCCTGCAGGGGCCTGCAGAGGCATGATGGACATTGCAGAGGGATTATGGCTATACAACATCTGAATTTTTCATAATTTCCAACTACTTTGGATCCTTCAGAAACTAAAGTGCCGTGAGATATTTCTGCTGCATATGTGGAATAATGGATGGGAATTTGTGCGTGATAACTGTGACTGTCTCTCTGCCATGTGGAGTAATCTCCAAGATAACCTGCTCCATGAAAATATACGTGTCGCCATTTTAAGTCTGATTTTGCAGCAGACAGTTTAGTGAAATACTGTTTATTTTGTTCCAGCTTTAACCAGACCTGAGTGACATGCTGATATTCTGTAGAGTTTTCAGGGAAAGCATAGAAAAAGAGTTGCTGTCTTTTTATCTTTCTGTATTGGCCATTTTTGATCAGGAGCGGTAGACCTTTTTAACACTGAGCTGGTCAAATTTTGAGTTACATCAGCTCGTATACACTCGGTTGTCACCAACACCAACCTAAAATCACGCTAATACAATCAAACAATTCAGTGTGGTGAATTCATTTCTTCATTTCAGCAGTGGCCGAACTGTCAGAGTAACACGACTTGAAAAACAAACCAAAAAACCAAATGTTAAAGCTCCAACTTGTTTAAAATTCATATCACGAAGAGAAGGCAGACAATGGTGAGATACTTTCTCCACACACATTATAAACCATTGTGTTTATTTCCTTTTCAGGCACCAATTCAGTGGACGAGCAAGGACACACGGTGAGTTTTATTGTCACACACACGATTCCCACAGGTGTTATCCTGCACAACAAGACCTGTCAGTTCTTGTGGGTGATTGTGGCTAGGAAGCTTGTATCCACACATTAAAGACACAGAGTCATCCATTCAGGCTCAAATGGGATATTGACATGTGTCAACTAGAGCTACACTGATGCTGTGGTTTGTGTCGGCACACTTTAGCACGCTACCGTTAGCTTTTTCTTTGAGTGGCCTCCTTTTGATGTGTTGCGGTGGAGATCTTCTTCCTGTTCTGTAGGACAGGCACACTTCACAGGCGTGTGTGACGTGTGTCCGTCTGACAGAGGTGTGGATGTGAACAGAGAGGCCGTCAGGCAGATGGCTATGGGAGGCGTCGGTGTGGGAAAGGAAGGGAGCACACTTATGTCACCTCCAGCATCCCCTTTTGTTCACCGTCATGATGTAACCTAAGGGCTGATGTGGCCGGGGTGGCACACTCGACAGGTCGCTGAGACATGGTGTTGGTCTGAGGAACATCAAAGGCCCTCTTCATACCAGGAGTTAGCCTGTCTCTTTGCACATGTCTGATCACTTGTGATTCGATCAGAAGAAGTGGAAACCACCAGCAGCCTGGGTCACATTAAATTATACAGTTTAAAAAGAACTCAGGACGTGTTGAGTTTGTAGGAACGGCGTAATGCAGTACATTTAAAAAGGCAAATGAAATGAAACCATCAAAATATGGATTCTTATTAAAATGTGACAAATTTCCCATTAAAACATATGAGATTGGGAAAAATGCCATTTAGCTCAGCTGCTGCAGTTTAGGCAGTAATGATGGCTCTGGTCACCGCTTTAGTAAAATGATAAATGTCTGTAAAGGCCACTCAATGAAATGAGTTTTTATTGGTTTAAGTTCCCTTGCAATTACACCAAGTACCACTAGGGGACTGAGTTGGCCTGGTTGACAAACATTGGCCATTGGTGTATTAATGCCACAAAAAGAAAAGAACCCCTGTGTGTGTGTGTGTGTGTGTGTGTGTGTGTGTGTGTGTGTGTGTGTGTGTTACACAGTTTGTAAAGATCTGTATTCCAGGTTGATGGGAGGAGGTGATAGTAGTGGTGGTGAAACAGCTCTACATTGAAATAGTAAAAGGAAAATAAATAATAAAATCATACGTTGGGAAGCTGAGGGAGCACTCAGACAGGATCTGCTGCTGGAGGTGTCGCTGTGGGAAGACAGGCCACTTCAAAGGGCACACTTCTCTCACATCAGGAGCCTTCTGTTGGGACCAGAAAGCTAGTGTGGCGACAGCTTCCTGCTAAGTGGCCTTTGTCCCTGTGACTTTGAAGCTGTCTTTGTGGGGAGTTCCAGTCATCCACAGGGAAATGACAGGCATTGTCTTTATTCAAGGAAAGGGTAGAAGAATGACACGTACCTCTGACTGGAGCTTCAGCACTTTTTCATTTGTTGAATATGGAAAAAGAAAGAGATGAGGTGGTTGCTTTCTTGGTGCACTTGATAGCTCGCACTTGATAGCTCGCAATGAGTTCCAGTGTGTTCAGGATTGAGATACAGGGAACCATCGTCAGGTTTGTGACATTCATTAACGCTAATTCATACAAACACTTGAAGATCTTTCTGTTTAATCAGAAATTGAAAGAGATTGTTTAGTTGAGTTGGTGTGTTTTTGTGATGTGCCGGTGTCTTTGGTCTCTGCTCAGGTCACTTCCTCTCAGCAGGGCAGGGCCTCCTCCTTCAAAGAGCACACTTATCTCACCTGCACATCCTGTCAGGAGCTCTCAGCTCCATCAGAAGACACACTCCTCATGTGTGTGTTATGTCGTTTCGAGCCTTCAGAGGGCACACTTATCTCACCTCCTCAACCCAAAGTGCACTCTCGTCCTCAGATAACATACACTGGCGTGTGCCAGAGCAGTCTGGGAAATGTAGTTTACTACAAAGCAAACACTATGTGTTTGTGTGTGTGGTCTCAGGTTTATTGTCCAGCTTCTGGCTTCTGCTTTGGTATTTAAGTTACTACAACTACGAAAGGACTTATTTGGCCTCTTCTGTGAAGCTGAGGTGTTCTCTGCAGTTTACAATGAACAATGAGTGAATCCAGTCACTTGACAGATTAGCTGATCAGACTGCAACTAATGCTTTTCATTATCAGTTAATGAGCTAATTGTTTCTTCAACTTAGAGAAGAACTGTTCATGAGTGTAGAGAGAACCCAGGCATGAAGTGATGATGATACATTAATGACAGCTTTTAATGATGAGTAAATCACTCACCTACTCACATACATCCTTCCCACTCTTTCAGACTGCCACTATGAAAGAGGGAAGGCTTTTGTAGAGCTCAGAGCTGAGTCACGCCACTCAGGAGAAGTTGTTTATTTTCTCTAAAAGTCAATGGAGAAATTCCTTTGGCTTTTTGTGGAGGGAACCTGGGTGATGCTAACATATGGCCTGCTAACCCCTGAGACCTTTTCAGTCTGATTCATTCTGAGTGGGGATTTCATGTCAACTGTTTACATGTGAGGTGATCCATTCTGATCTGCTGTTTACGTGTGCCTCTGCATTCACTCAGAATGGACCTTTTACAGCCGTGTGACGTGCTCAGAGGTTTCTCCCGACCCCACCGGATACGCTGCTTCAGACCAAAATTATCTCCAAATGACTCAGGTCTTTTTTCTTTTTTGGCTGGCTTCAGGCCAAGAATTGATACTAGTGAGTCAAGCCGCGTCAAGTCCGGGCTTCGGCACCCACGGGTCGGGCTGGGTTGGGTTTTAATTTTTAGGCCTGTTGAAAACTCAAGCACAGATTAATCAAAACATCTCAACATGATTGATCAAAGATGGAGATCTATCGTCTGATTAGCACAGTGGTTGTTGTCACTGTTTTGATTTTATTCTGCATCACTGTGCATTTAGGTTGAGAGCATACACAGAAAGAGCATAACCAGACAACACTGACCGTTTACCTTTTCTTTTTTTTTTTTTTACTAATGATCGGTTTGGGAGAAGGAGCGTTCTACCCCTCTGAAACCAGGTGAATTCCTTCATGTTTGGGCCTGTTTATTCTGATTGAGGTGATTATCTGGAACATTTTGATTCAGTTTGGACATCTAAACTAAGAAGTAAAATATTTGTCTCCATGTAAAGCCAGCTAGTGTGGCTGCAGTGAGACCACCATGTTTAACACAGTGTTGGTCACCGAGTGAGGATGTGGGAACCAGGATCCTCCACTCCTCCGTGCTGTATTGTAAAGGCCTGTCCTTCCCGCTGTCACACATTATAAAGTCCTTGGCTGTATCCTGTCTAGGCAGACTGAATCACTTCAAAGCTGAGGCACACTTCTCCCACCTTAGCCCCACCCCCGCAGAGGGCACAGGCTCACAGCTGTCAGAGGTGAAACTCTGGGAAGAGATTCTTCAAAGGACACTCCTTTCATCAGCTTTACATCTTATTATGTTCAGACTCTTGTCTGGTTGGTCGTGAGGTGAAAGCGCCGGAAACCAGGTCAAAAGCTCTTCTTGTATCTAGATCTCACGGGAGCGCCACAGCCACTGTTCTAGAAATAATCAGCCACTTTTTGAAAACACCTCAGCCATCGTCTGTGACTCAGTTGTAACGCTGCAGAAAGGAAACGCTCAGTGAGTCTATAGTTGTTTGATTTGTGCACATAGGGCTGTCTTTGCTTTATGACAGGTGAACTTTTAGTCTGGTGGCATGACATGGTACATGTCCAGTGTATGTGATTGCTCCAGTCACTGGACTTGACGTGTGTCAGGAGTGGACACGTGTGGTGTGACACAGTGTTCTGTCCACCAAGCTGCCCCCGTCAACAAGTTGTTTCTCACTGTTCGACAGTGCTCATGTGCACACACGCTGATTAAAACCCAGAGTAAAGTCAGTAATATGATTGAAAAGTTCAAAAAGAGCATAGTTTGTGTTTTTATGATGTGAGACAAACTAAAAGATGGAAAACATCTGCATGCACTTTTCACTTTGTGCCATGCTTCTGACATTTCGTTATTGAATGGGGCCCACAGATGTTCTCCAGCTGTGGCAATCAGCTCTGATATTAGTAGACTGCAATGACATGATGTATTGTGTTTTCCACACTGAAGGTGTTGCAGACAGGAAAAGAACTTTGGTGGTCTGTATCCATCTGAACAACTGTGATGATAACAAACAACGGACCAAACCGTCAGAACTAGACCCATGTTGTAATAAACTGGAACATTCCTTGTTGTTTTCTTTTTAGTTGCTATCGACTTGTTTGCCATGTGACAGTCATGCATTTTGTTATTTTGGCATTGGTGATGTCAAAATCACATTTATCCGTTCGGAATTTCTTTGCAAAGAGCATCAGTGCAGCTATGGACACACATCACAGCAACAACCTCAACAACACATCACATGACAGTAGCAATGTAAACACACATGTTTACATGGCAGACAGGAACAGCAATAAGTAAACATAACAGATACTGCATGAAAAGTTAAAAATAAGTTACAGGTTAAGAAAACTGTATATCATTAGCTGTTAAGGCCTGGAATTGAGGTGGGAAAGAAACTGGAATGTGAGTGATCTGTATCTGTGTCCTGATGGTAGAAGACTGTAGTGACTGTGTAGTGTGTGTGTGTGTGTGTGTGTGTGGTGTCTGTGCCTTTTTCTCTTGACTCCTGTCTTGTAGCTGTTGATAAGTGATATATGTTCCTGGCCCACAATTTTGGTAATTTTGTTTCGACTATTATGGTGGGATTTATAAAATCAATTTTCTGATTCATGGATCTTCATTTGAAAGATCTGATATCGATTCATAAAATCCTTCAATAGATCTTTAAGTGTGTGCCGTTTCCTGTTTGTTAGTCTAGCACGATTGCTCAGATCTTGCACTGCTCTCTACATATTGTTGTCCATTCACTGCTGAATGTGCACATTGAATGCAGCACTTGAATTATCACCCTGGACTGTACTGAAGAGTTGCACTGTTTACCTCTGGAGTGGGTCATGTTAGATAAATGTGCAAGAATGGAACTAGCATTAGCACCAGGTTAGCGACTTCCATCTGTGTGCGATTTGCAGTCGCAGTTCTGTGAAAATCTTTCATGAGCAAAGCTGGTGTTGAAACTGAAAGATTTTTCAGTGATACCCATGATACCCAGCCCCCGTGGGAGATGCTGTGGGGGCCACACCAAGCTGTCATGTTGAAGTGCAAGAAGAATTGATTGATGAATCTGAAGTTTGCAGAGTTCATGGAGGAAAAAGAGGCGTTGTTGACACTTGGAGGAAAGGTTGTCACTGTTCAGGTGAACTGTATAACTGTTGTGGTCAGTTACTTTATAGATGTCTTTTCTATTGCTGATGTGATGTTAATCTCAGTGCCACTACCTCCTGACTCCTGTAGGTGGCACTGGTCAGAACAGCAGAGCAGCAGAACGTGTGCTGTGTGCTTGGTGTGTGGGAAACTGCTCCTTTCCTGCTCTCCCAGGCTGCAGCCCTGCCATCATACCAAGGCGTCGATGGGCTTTTAATGGCCTGTTTCGCACCTCAGGCCTCAGAGCCCCCCCCACACACACACACAAAGCAGCAGCTGAGCACTGTCCCAATTCACTGCTGCATGTTAGCATCTGGTCTCCCTCAGATGACCTCTCATCATGAGAGAAAGTCTGTCCCAGCACTTTCTTAGGTCCATCCTGCTTCATCAGAGGTGGAGTCTCTCACACTTCATCTCTTACATTAATGTTGGTCACTGGCAGGTTCAGGAATCTGCAAAGTCCGACTTAAGAAAAGGAAACGTGTTGATCTGTTGGAAGATTTCACCTGGAGCTTTGTTAGGGGACCTGAGTTTCAGGAACCTGTTTCCAGCTTTGTTTCCAGGTCATGAAAATGACTACACCATAATAGAAAAAAGGTGAAGCCAAGGCACTCTTCCAAGGTTAAGAGCTTAGGTTAAGAGGTTAAAAGCTTTAATCAAAACATGTCAGCTTGTTTTATCTGTTCTAGGGATGCACTGAAATGAAAATTTTTGGCCGAAACCGAAAACCGAAAATGAGAAAACACATTTGGCCAGAAACTGAAACCGAAACACCGAAATTAATAATTATGCCAAGTTTTAGTAGGCCTACCATTGCTATTATGGCAATGACTGTGTACTGACCTCACTAAATCAAGGAAAATTAATATTCATGTTTCAAAGAAACCAATTACGAAAATATGAAAATATTTATTTAGCACTGATATTCCAACAATATGAAATAAAAATATATATATACTAATAATAACCTACAGGCCTATAACTGACTAGCCTATTACTGGCTGCTGAAAGGTTGTAAAATTAAATGTTGTATAAATGTATACATAAACTTAAGTGCAGTAGCAGCACATACTGGCTGTATACAGTGACACGTTTTTTCATTTTTCAGCTCGTACACACATTTGTTTCCCAAACGAAGCACCACTTACAGAGTGTCATGTTTCCATGACGACTGACCGGAAAATACGAGCAGTAAGTCATGTTTACATGACTCCCGATTGTAAAAAGAAAACTCTGAGAAGTAACGCTAAACTTTGACAACAGAGGCACACGTACGCTGTACACATGTACACGGGTTATTTGTAGCGCTGCTCATTTCATTTTATAAACAGGCCGCTCCAGAGTTGGACTGTAGCTGCGCTAATGGAGCTAACTGCTAAACCGATACACGTAGTATCGGATCAGTGCCTGGACTCAGTGCCGACACTGATCGGCATGTTTGGCAGGTTTTTGCTTGCGTCATCACAACATCCTGTTTCGGCCGTGTTGTTAAAAGTCTTGCGGCCGAAAACCGAAAATGCATTATTTTGGCCATTTTCGGCCGAAAATTTTCGGTGGCCGAATTTTCGGTGCATCTCTAATCTGTTCTATTATGAACTAGCATTTTGATTAATACTTTCTTTAACCTTGGAGGAGTGCCTTGGATTCACCTTTTCTTCTATTCTTGGGATTTCCATCCTTTTTTATCCAAAGAGCATCTTCTCACTGTTTTTCATTGACTGGTTGACAACACTGCTACCTTCTGATTTGTATTCCCTTGGCTGCATCATGTTCTGTTATTGGTTTCTCCCTCAGTGTTTCTTCCACTGCGCTGCTCATGGTGGGAACCATTTCCCTCAGTAATGTTGTTAGGCCTTGACCTTTTATCTGTAAATTGCCTTCAGATGATGTAAGTAATGTTGCGATTTGATGCTGTACAAAGAAAGTTGAGTTGAATACCTTAAAGCCTGGTCCACACATACACATCTGGCCCGATTTTCCCCCTTCTGACAGTATATAGTCTATAAAGAACTGTTGAATCTTAAGCAAAGGTTGACTTGTGACCTTGGTTTCTCTGGACGTCATTTTGTAAACTGATTTGTGTGTGTATAAGACATTTTATATTTAAGATTTCAGACCTTGAGCTTATTATATGACCAGTGCAGAGGTGAAAGGTCAGAGGTCACAGGAGCCACTGAGTGTGGATGATTGGGGTTTAGGTATGTTCATGGTACTGTAGAAGTCGTGGTGTGTCGTCATGAGGATGGATAGTAGAGTTCTGAACAGGCCTGGGAATTAAAACCTGACCCACGGGTGTAGACGGCCAGACCCCACCCAACCTGAGTCAACTGTATTCAGCCCACATCCAAAAAAAGAAGAAGAAATGGGTCTAAGGTGTGGTAAGAGACTGAGTGTGGTTTAGATTCTGGCCACCAGGTGGAGTCCTCCACTGCTTCTCCGAGCTGCATCCCACAGTCCTGATCAACCCTGCACAGCTCCATCTCCTCCTCTACCACATCCTCACTCCAGCCTCCCGCTCCATCACCTGCTGCTCAGGCCTCTACTTCTCCTCCTTCCATTACATTTTTTACATTCCCTCCATCTCTCCTGCTGTCTCACATCTCACCTCTTCCTCCCACTTTCTCCTCTTCCCTCTTCTTCTTTTTCCTGCCTCTTATTGTCACTCTTTGCTTCCCTCTTGTGTTCTTACATCTCCCCCCTCTCACCAGTTGTGGGACTTGTGGTGATGGATTTGGGTAAATGATGTGATGATCACTTCCTCCAGCTCAATGTCCAGAAAAGTAAGGGCATGGCCACTGACTACAGAAAAACTCCTCAGCCCCCTCTCCCTGCAACAGTCAGAGCTGTAATCAGCTGTGAGATGGTTGAGTCCTATAAGGACTCGACTCATAATTTGAACATTGATGCAACCTGCAAAAAGGGCCTGCAGAGACTCCATTATCCACGCAGACTGAACTTTTACCTTGATGGTTTTATCTCACAGATCTTTTATGGAGTCTGTTGTAACATTTTGCCTAATCTCTTTTTATTCTGGCTCACTAGGGCCAGAACAAATAAGTACAAATCCTCTGCTATCCCACTCGCAATCAGTGCAATCAGTTCACACCACTCCTAGTCTGCACTTTTTGTACATGTTGCACTTTTCCTCATAAAATTGGTTTATTGGTTCTTGACTCCATGTTCTTTTGTCCTCCTTCTAGCTTTCTGTCTATCTCATATTGTTTTTATTGTCTCTGTGTATCCTTTTTACCAGTGCAAAACAAATTTCCCTCTGTGGGACGAAACAGCTCTAAACTGAACTGTCGTCACTAATGTCAGCCTCTGACACTCAGGCTCCGCCTCCGCTTGTTCTTCCTAGGGAGTATTTCCTGTTAAACTGATTCGCTGCATTGTATTGTCACATCAAGCCTAAACCCTGAGTCTGGATTGTTCATGACATGATGCTGACACTTTTAGTGTCAACACCATGATTGATTGGGGATTGATTTATTGATTGATCTGTAATTGATGTGTGATTGTATAAAGATGTTAATCATTTGTCTCTCCTTTTCTTCTCTCGTTCTTTCTGTGACAGATTCCAGATGAGTTTGACAGAGGTGAGTGTAACCACACCTTCATCTGTGTGTGTGTTGCTGTTGTTGTTGTTGTTTCCACCCTGCATTGTTGTATGTTAGGGTTTGTTTGAATGATGGATCACTTCACAGCCCCTCAGTGGCACTGCCAACCACTTTCACTGTGTGTGTGTGTGTGTGTGTGTGTGTGTGTGTCAACCATCCATATGCCACTGTCTCAGCTCACGTCCCCACCTCCCTGCAGGAAAAAAAAAAAAAAATCACAGCCCAAAACACACACATTCACACATTGTGGTGAATTACCCAGAGAAAGACACTTGGCAACTCAGCTTCATAAGAAAAGTAGTGGAATAAGATAATAGCAGGTGGTTTCATCAAGTGTGGGAAACAGTGGCTATCCTGTTCATTGTGTCGATGTAATCATGACCTGACATGTTTCTTTTTCCATGACAAGGAGAGATGAGAGAGACTTCAACAGCTTTGTTTAAAGTCCATAATGCTGATCATTAGAGGACCCGGGTACGGAGGTAAAATATTATTGAAAAGAGGAGGAAAATGAGCTGGTTCAAGCAGACTAAATGAAATGAAAAGCTGCTCTGTCACTGACCCACAAGCTCAACCTGGCAGCTCAATGGTTTACTGTCTGTTGAAAATCAAATTCATAATAGTAAATGATGTTGGACTCAGATGTGATATCAGGACAGCGTGAAGCTAAAGTATTGAGCAGTGAGTGGGGGTTTGCTCTGATGTGGCTCAGATGGTGTTAATCTTCAGCATCAGCACTGATCCGCTGCAGCTGACTCTAGTCAACTAAGGCCTCTCTCAGATCTATACATTGATCTGCTGTGATTGGACTCCCCCTCTGAACGCATTCTGATCGCCTGCTGCTAATAATGACTTCAACAACTCTCTCTCCCAGAGGTCCAGGCTGGATTTCTTGCCTTGCACATATTACACTCACCTCCTGTTTCCATCCCTCCATCCCTCCGTCCATCCCAAAATAGTCCCCAGGGTCCACTAATCTTAACCCTATCCCTCCTTGTCTGTAACTTTATGACTGCCTCTCCTCTCTTCGTGTCTGTTCATCCTCCTCTCTGTCTCTATCTGTCCATCCATCTGTCAGTACTTCATTTCAGCACCTGAACACGCCCTCGTGTCTGTGAGATAGTGGAGGAGTGTCTGGATGACGTGAATGCAAAATGTGTAAAATCTTATTTCCTTGTAGAGCTTTGCGCAGCGCATTGCCCCTGCGACACCATGCTACAACACACAGCCCAGCCTGAGCTATGGTCAAGTTCTGTTTCAAGAATATGAGCACGTCCACATTTTCTGGCAGCAGCTGAAATCTTTGGGCAATAACTATGTCTCCTGCAGTTGAAAAGACAAAGGCAGCAGATATGAGCTGGGTTTTGTTTTTTTGTTTTTTTTAAATTACCAGTTTATTCAGCCCGGGGGTGGGGGGCTGTATACATGGTTGTTGTTGTTGTTGTTGTTGTTGTTGTTGTTGTTGTGCATGACTTAAAGCTGCCGATATGAGCAGGGTT
This sequence comes from Caranx ignobilis, assembly GCA_021432705.1. Taxonomy (NCBI): domain Eukaryota; kingdom Metazoa; phylum Chordata; class Actinopteri; order Carangiformes; family Carangidae; genus Caranx; species Caranx ignobilis. The sequence continues at coordinate 20,292,718 of MU269990.1, forward strand.
TTACTTATCGCTTGTTTATTCGGCTGGGGTGGTGCGCCAATGTAATCACACTACACACACAACTTTCAACTCATCTGTGGACCACTTGCACACGGATCCCTGGAGAGCGATCCGAACAGATCACAGATCAACAATGATCCGTTGCACCTCTATACAATGCTGCCACACAAACCTGCATTTCTGCCCCTGTGCGTCACAAATAGAAGTTTGGATAGCTCACAGTCTGATTGGCTTCTGCCCGCGAGACAGCTTTTCACTTCCATGATTTCACGTTTTGATCTCGTTACACCCCTAATATATATATTAACGGGCTGGCCTGACCAGCCTGACCGGATGCATTGGTACTGGCTGAAAATGTATACATGTGACTCGGACTGGGTTGGGCTGAGAATTAATGCTAGTGAGTTGGTCGCATCAGGTCCAGGCTTGGGTTTTAATTTCAAGCCCACTGAGAACTTTACTGTGTGTGAAGAGCCCCTCCTCTCCCTGCACACCCTGAAACCCATTTTAAACACAGACCCCTCATTAGGCCTGCTTGCTTGTTTACCCTGAACCATAACAGTACATGTTCAAAATTCAAGTTTTGATTCATTTTTTTCTAACAAAATAACTTAAAAGTACAGAAAACAGGTACCGTCACATCCTGGTACCAGGTCCCAGGAACCAGGTATCGGTTTAAATGTGAAAGGTAGCCATCCTTAGTAGATGGACAGACTGGTAGACGGGTCGATGGATGGATCAGATTGATTGATGAACAGAAGGAGGTGTGTGTGTATGTGTGTGTGCGTGTGTGTGTGTGTGTGTGAATATGCAAGACTGCTCCTCTGGGACAAAGAGATATTGACGGAAGGATTACTAGAATCAGCAGGCCATCAGAATTCCATTTAAATGGACAGTTCTGTGTCGATGTGTGCCACACACACACACACGCACCCGCCCACACCCTGTAAAATGACCACACAGTTCCTGCAGTGGCTGAACAGGTTTTGTTTTGTTTTGCTGTTTTCTTAGTGAAATAGCACAAGATTAATTGAGTGACTGTTTGTTTGTGGGGCTGCTAATGCTAATGGTTTTCTATGACCACACAACATTACAAGTGGTGAATATTGTTTGTGTGTGTGTGTGTGTTTAAAAAATCTGCCTGTAGCCTATATTAAAAATACACAGTCCACAATCATCTTCTCTCTAGTAATACTGGAACAATCAGCGCCTGGTTGGATGAATGCTGACTGAGCAGAAGCAGTGAGCTCAGCTGAGAGCCACAGGCAGAGCAGAGGTGATTAATGGGCTTGAGTTATTAGCCAGTGACTTATACATCATTTTGATCAGAACGCTCTCCTGCACATTTTTCAGCAGACCTCTTCAGAGTAATGAGGGCCAATCATGACCTCAGGGACCTCTTATGGACCTCAGGGACCAGGGCCAACTCATCCCTGATGAGCTTAGGGACCGGGGTAAAGTAGTAGGGGTAGTTCATGATCCCTCAGGGAGCAGGGTTGGAGAGAGGAAGCTAGGCTCCTTCATCCTCTGATTCTCCATTCCCCTTCAGTCTGACCCTCCTCATCCTCACCCCCCCCCCCCAGAACAGCAGAAGGTGAGTGGAGGGATGGGTGGTGGACTGAGGGATGAATGGATGTATAAATGGGTCTAGTGGGACATGTTTGGCTACAGACTCTGTTTGTGTGCCAAGTGGCGGCATGCGTGCATGTAATGCAGAAGAGCGTCAGATACCATGGCAACCAGGGAATTTGACACCTCAATACACACAGCTGCCCCCCACCCCCCGATGTGATGACACTGTAGTAGCCCTGTGTGTGTCTGTGTGATCACACCCTCATGTAGAGCAAAGAGACTCACGTCCATGTTTTAGGTTTTTTTTCAGAAATACCATTAAAAACCCTTTTCAAGCTTCCTGTCAGGCCTCAGTGAGCTGTGCAGTTACTCACAGTCTAAATTCAATATCTAAATTGCAGTAGCTGCACTTGTTGATAGCAGCGACCACAACAGTCATGGAGCCAAGTTGCTAACAAAGCATAGCCATGTGAAACAGAGATGTGCCAGACAGCTGCTAATTGCTGCATGATTTGTTAGAAGTTAGTTGCACACATTCGCCGTCCTACTCTGCCACAGTGATCAGCAGTGTGCTGTTTGAAATACCTGAGGTGGTGGTTGTTTCCAAACACCACCAAGCAGCCTGCCCACCTCTACTGCTCCAACATGCACACACACACACACACACACACACACACACACACACACACATTAAAGAGGCCGGGTCACGCTGCCGTTTGTCACCCGGAGAGAATACAAATGATTGACAGAGGAGGGAGGCGGTGTTGTTGTTGTGCAGCAGATGCGGGGCCTGACCGTGGCTTTTGTTTGGGATGGAGGCCCCCTCCATCCATCTCTCCACATCTCTCTTCATCCCTCCTTCCTCTGATTTCATCACTAATCTCCTTAATGTTTGGCTTTCCTCTCTACCCTCTTTCCTTTTACCTTTCCTTCTATTCTTCATTTTACTCCCTTTCTTTTATTCCAGTGGTGTAGCCTAATTCTAGTGGGTTTACTGAAATATGGGTATACTGTGTATACCTGTGTATCACATAGACTACACCACTGCCCCCCCACCAGCTCTCCTTTCCCGTGCCTCTCTTCCTCCTCTTCTTGATTCCTCCTTTTCTCCGAACTCTTTGTCTTCCACCAGATTTATGTGCGTTGTGCTGTTCTTCCTTTGTCCTTACATTTTTTTCACTTCTGTATATTCTCTCATCTATCCCTCTTTCCCACAACATCCACTATTACCCTTGTTTTCCTTCATCCTGGGCCTCCTTAACTCCCCCGCCCTTCCTTCTCCCCGTCCCACTTCCTAACTGGCTATTTCTGTTTATCTCTCTCTTCACTTTCTGTCTTCCCTTTCCTTTTCATCTTTTCTCTTTTTTTACTTAGACCCTCCCACATTATTCTTTTTCTCCCTTTCATCGTAATTGGTTTTGTTCAGCTTGTTTTCTTGTCCTCCCTCTTTTTATTTCTTTTATTACACACACACACACACACACACAATCAATCAATCACAGAGCATGGATGGAGAGATTCTGCAGGTGAGATGCAGAGGTGGGAAAATGTGTGGATTTTAAAAGTTGATCATCAAAGTTTTTCTCCTCAAAGACAAACCACATCACAGTTTCATGTTACCAGCCACAGTTAGACACAGGACGCTGAAGGGAAAGAGTCAGCTACAGATGCTTTAGTCCTGTCATTCTATACAGCAGACATGTGTAAGACTGTTGTTAGCTGATTGTACACATTTGGTATCATTGCACACATAGTTAATATATCACTGCATCAGCCGGACTCATCGGCATAAATTTTCATATTTGCAGATGACAATAGCGGACTAATATGGATGTTGTGCATCTGAAGTTTGAGCCTCAGACCCTGATTCAGATGAGTCTGTTCAGACCAGGATCAGAGACTGGCAGATGGATCACAACAGTTTGTGTAGTTAGTTGGGGGGTCCCTGTCTAAGTATTTTCATAGTGGAATCTGATCTGGTCAGATTTTGCCTTTAGTCGACTAATCGTTGTTTTTCCCCTCATTCATTCATGATCTCATTTATGTCTTTTTGCGCTCCAGAGGAAAGAGCTAAAACACATTTAATTCTTCAGTTGTCACTAGACCACAGTAACAGGACGTTCTCCATCCATCCTTCTCCTGATCTCACTCAGGCTCACGTGCACGACATCACCTCCTCTCTTTCGGGGACATTGCAGTGATGAGTGAATGATCCCATCGTAGTGTGATCCTGATATGTGCATCAGTGGTCATAAAGCCAGTGCAGGGGTCGAGTGTCCCAGCACCATGGACAGAGCTGTGTTTTTTATGTGTGTGTGTGTGTGTGTGTGTGTGTATACAGGTGCTGCACAATCAATAGATAGAGAACGTGTCACTCAGTATAATCTTGTAGATAAAGCTATCGGCGCTAACTGAGGAGAGACAGAGAGAGAGACAGAGACAGAGAGAGAGAGACAGAGAGAGAGAGAGAGACAGAGAGAGAGACAGAGACAGAGAGAGAGACAGACAGGCGGCCGACAGATCAAGCACTGCTGATGTTTGTATCAAAACCGTCTGTACGTGTATCATGAATTATTAGAAAACCATGAACTTCTATGTAAGACCAGATGTTCAGCAGCAGTGAGCAGTGAGATGATTCATCAGCATGATTGGCGAGTCAGACTCCTCCGAATCGAATCAAAGAATCATCGACTGTTCAGGGTCACCCCTAGTTAGTGTGATTTATCTGTCAGTTTGTAACAGTGGCAGACACAGTGTTGGACTGCACACTGATGCAAACTCTTGCTTTTTCTACTGACAAGGGATCAGGCTTATTTAGCCCCTCCCCCACATCTCTGCACAAGTTGGCAGCATTGGTTCCTTTGCCTTATGACATATGACACTCTGGCTGTGTGAATCTGATTAATGAGACTGGCATTGGCTTATTGACAGTTAATCTTAGTCTAAAATATCTTTGTGTTTTGTATTTATTGTTTTGAACTTCACTGTTTCACCATGGTGAATGACAACGACCTGTTGTTTCCCTGTTTGTCACGCATGTTTTGAATTGTAATTTGTTCACAAAAAGGCAATCATTTCAAATCGGATGGCTTTGTCAGACCAAAGAAAGGTGCATAAAGGCAAAAAATCACGCAGTTCTCCATGTATCCACTTTTTTTTTCCTTAGAATGGGCCGATGTTTTTTTTCCATTAGAAAGTCATTGACACAAACTGTGAGAGACAGACAGAACAGATATGTGTACCACACCTTTACTCAACTTCAACTTTATGTCCCTAGGGGCAGTTATTTTTGCAGTAAGACAGGAACTTACTGCAAAAACACATACACAAGTGCAGACATACAGAGGTGGTGGTCAGACATATGAGGAGATGCAACTGCATACCAACAAGTACGATGAATGACAATAAATGCAATAAATATAAAAGATAGAGAGATGTTTATTGTATGAGTTATAGCCACAGTAGAACTCCACCAGGTAAGGGCTTGCTAACTCCTCCCCTGCCTCAGATCTATGCTGTCGGGATAAAGGACTGCTTATACCTGTTGCTCTGCTCTCCCCATGAATGAAATTAAATCATCTGACAAGTGCCCATTTACCCTAACCTTAGGCTACTAAAACTGAGCATAGCCTGTGTGTGGACATGGACAGAGACCTTAATCTGCTGCTGCTCTGCTGACAGGCTGCTGCACCCCCTGTGCAGACGTGTAGCATCAGTGTTCTCAGGAGTAGCTGTTTCCATCAAACAAGCTCCATAAAGCCATTGCAACAGCCTGCCCAGAGTCTAATAGTAGCTTAATAAACTTATCCAGGTTGCATTTAGTTTGATTTGCCTCAGCATCACACCAGGAGGAGAAGTGTTTGGCCCGTGTCGGCCCACCCAGGCTGATTCACAGCACACACAGCCCCAATCTGACAGCTCGATGGAGCGAGGCCTCTCACACAAAGGGCGAACATTGACTATGAAATGAAGACCGTTGGAGAGGGGGGAAAGATGAAAGGCGAGGAACAAGAGCAGAGAAGAAAGAGAAGGAGGTGGCCTCCTTGCTCTCAGAATGACATCAGGAGGAAACAAACGGGCAGCTACACGTGACAAACAGGAATTTGACTCATTTCCCATCCAAACAAGCACTTGGTCCCTTCAGACCTCCTCAGTAGAAATCTAAACTGGTCAGATACGTCTGTACTGTCTGTGCTGTGAATATTTCAACCAACTTTCTGGGCAAACCAAGCAGTGGTTGAGATGTTTCCATCAGGATACAGCTCGGCTTTGATGTAACACTAAATCAGTTTATTTTGCATATCAATTTATCTTTTTCATGTCTTCTTTTGTCATTGGTTATGTTTTTTTGTCTTCGGAACTCTTATCTTGTTTAATTTCTTATTTATATGATATTCATGATGCTTTATTTTGACTCCCCATCTGGTATCCACATGCACATACTGTACACATACAGTATAAACACACCCACATGTGTAAAAGCACATGCACCCACACTCAGTTTGGGACTGTGGCAGATGGCTTCTGCTTCCTGCTTCAGCACGCTGCTATGAACTCTGGGGGATCGAGTCCCCCGAGACTAGAGCGTGCTAGCTTCAGTGGGGTGTGTTTAGAGACGAAGATGAAGGGATAGAGAAAGGCACGCGCGTGTGTGTAGATTGCTATTGTGCTCATGTTTGCAGTAATGAGCCCACGGCCCCATGGGAAACAGAGTCTTTATTATGATTAGTCATCAGTGTGTTGACAGCTGGAGGCGTCATTAGCAGGACTCATCTAGCTGGCCTATCGGCGGCATCATCAGCAGGTCGTTCCTCAGACTCATTGATCAGTGTGGAGGCTGCAGGTCGAGCCATGCGCCTCCTTCGATCAGCACACTGATAATAGCTAATCAGCCAATCAAGCAATCAGAGCTCATCCTGCTTTGCTCTGCTCTATCTAGGTGAAAGACACCGAAGAGGACTAAACCACCACGTGTCATCCTTAGCTGTTTTATAGCTCAACTAACCTTCCCTCATGTCTTCTTTCTTTGTTTCAGCTCACCTTTTTAGAGGATTCTCAGCTGGCGGGGCTTTGCCTCCACTGTACATCAAATTAACATGAGACTTAAGCACACTCAGCTGGTTTACAGACTTCTCTTGACATTTGTTGAACCTCTTCTTCTCTGTGTTGCTTGTGTTCTTCCACTCAGACCCTCCAGTCGTCCAACAGTTGAAAAGAACCTTCAAATACTTCCAGGACTACAGACAGGTGAGTGGACATCAGTCAGTCAGTCGGTCAGTCAGTCAGTCAGGAGATCATCATTTCACTTCAAAGCTTTAATGTTTCTTTCCCTGGAACTTTGCGGACGTGTTGCATATTGTGGGTTTTCCAAAGGCAGATAACAAAACAAATGAGGTACGCACACTTGGTGTGAATTTGACTAGAATTATGAAGAAATAATTTTCCTGAACATTATTTCTCATATGGCATTTGCAGTGGTTCCTCATCTTTTCCAGCATAATAAACTTGGCGTCCCCTCATCTGACTGTGTAACAACATGGACTTTTTATTTTGATGATGACAATTGAACATTCAGGACTGAACGGAGAGCAGGGCAAGCTCATTATTTTCGCTCTCTGACAGTGGAGTCATCATATGCAGATTCACCATCTGTCTGTTGACTCTTTCCTTTTAACTCATCTTGTTGCTAACCAGCTGCCTATGTTCATCCCCCCATTTTCGCTGTGGGTCTAATGCTAGTTGGCTCACCTGGTAGAGTGCATCCCATTCAGGCTCAGCCATAACCACGGTCCCCCTGGTTCAAGTCCAGTCCTCAGCCCATATTATCATAAGGAGAAACTGTTACACAAAATGAAGAAAACTTCTTGAGGTTCACTAACAACAGTTTTACTCACAGCTACAACTTCAGCAATGACACATACCACCCCATGCTTTTCAGGACCTTCACACTAAAAGTACCCTACACTTATTAAAGTTAGTAAAAGTAAAGTAAAGTTGGTAATCATGTTCAGAAACACTTTTTGTTATGGTCCTTCTATCCTGAGAGCAATCAATACATGATGTATTCAGAAAAAGGAAACAAAACAATCAGAGCTCTGTGGCAGCTGCGGGACTGACAAAACTCTGACCAATCCACGCTTCACGCTCCGAAAAGCAAAAACCAATCAGATGCCTTCATGTCTAGTTCTGCCTACGCCCAATCAAGCTGCTGTCTCGCTCCCTCTCTCCCTCCTCTGGCGTGCACCATCAGTGTCTTCATCGACATCCACAGAAAAGCCACACTCCAGTTTGGTGGGTGGCAATGTAGCTCTGGCAATGCGCGTTGAGTGTTTTCACCTATGTCCGTGGGAAGGTGGAGGCGTGGCTTCAGAGAGAAGTCTGAGGAAAGGGGCTGGGACTTTTGATTTGTGTATTTTCAAAATGTGGCCTGCTAGAACCGTTTTTCCAGGATCTCTGCCCTACCTTCAATATATGGCATTCTAACACATGCTGTTATCAAACATAACGTAACATAACCAGTACTTAACAACAGCCTGTTGGTCCACTAACAATACTTTCAAGCCCCACCATTGTACTGCGGCTCACGGATTTGGAAGTACTGGTCTATTATGCTGTGTTTCCACTACGTGGTATTGGCTCAACTCGACTCGGCCTTTTTGCGTTTCCATTACGTAAAAGTAACTGGAATCTGGTACCTGGAACTATTTTTTTAGTACCTGCTCGACCACATTCCAAGATGGGCGAAGAGGTACTAAAATGTGACGTGTCAACACTGCAGACCACTGATTGGTCACAGAGTTATCACTGTGTCATCAATGCATGGGCCGCTGGTTTAAAAAAAAAAACAGATTCTGAAGTTGACAAGTTACCGGTCGGCTAAATACATCCACGATGACAGCCGCAAAACGACTCCGCGGTCGGTCAAGGAGATTCAGACATTTCTGGGTTTCCCTCAGGTCATCTTACCTTCTTGTGCCACCGCGCAACCCGACTCGTTTCGTCGTCTGAGCTCTGTAGGAGTTCACAAACACTCCTATATTTCTCCGCAGTACTTTGTCTCGCCGCCTCCAGCCTCATCTGGAACAACACTTTTCTCCCTGCTGTGACAAACAGCCACATACCAAGGATCAGAAACACCATCCCGTCCATATCCTCCATGTGTGTGTATTGTGTTGTTGGTTTTGTTGTTGTTCTTCTTCTCCTCCTCCTTTGTTTTTAACGTCAGCTGTGTCACGTTGAAGACGACGTCACGGAACATACGTGCAGTGTCGCTATGACGACTAGGTACTCTAAAGGCGGTACTATCCTGTAATGGAAATGGCCTCCTCGAATAGTACCTGGCACCCGAGTCGAGTCGAGCTGGTACCACATAGTGGAAATGCAGCTATTTGATACCAGGTACTATTCTGGAGGTTGTGTCCATTACAGATACAGTTCTCCAGCACGGTGCTGGATTTCCGGCGTGGTGCTGTTTCGGCACGGGCCGTTTTATCGTCACTGCTGTTTTATAAATAGTAATTATGTCTGCTTTAGCTGCTGCTCCGTTTTTACACCACCTCTGTCCACATACAGCCCATAGACACTCACTGGGTTCCTGTGCAATGCCCCGCCCCCAGTACATCTGATCGCTTAAACATCACAAATAATAAAGTCAAAAGTGAAGGCTGTGCATTAGGGATGCACATGATTACAATAATGATTACAATTTTTTTTTCAAATTAGCTCATGGGAAGCGTGTCGACACATGTAGACTGCGCTCGCAGCAAAAAGTTACACGGGAGGACTTACATGTGCCAGTTATGCAGCTCAGTGATGGAAGGTCAGATGACAGCGTACACGGACATCTGCATGTGCCTCACCTGTAAGGACGGTGCTGTGCTCAGCTGACTCACCTGCAGCTCACCTGTCAGAGAAGCGCTCTGTCTTTCCTCCCTTCAGCCTGGTGTTTGGCTGCACTTGTACAGAAAGCGTTCAAAATGTGCTGTCCATCTGAGCGCCGATCAGCTGAGCCAGAGCACAGTGGATGTGGCTGCACAGCTGCAGGTAGCAGCGTGTGTTTTATAAAAAAAAAACCATCGTCGATCACCGATAGAGGGTCGTGTTGCCGATCGGCACTAGTCACAGATGTTTAACAGAGCATTTTAATGATTGTCGGTTAACGGTCAGGAAAGAAAAATCACAGTGTGCATCCTACTGCACATGTCTGCATGAAGTCTTTTACAAGGAGGTAGAGAGAAGTCAGAGTCAAGCGAATTTCAAAGGTAGACCACGTGACTAACTGTAACTGGACTGTGAGAGCTCCGACCTGTGTTCATGGTCTTTACCTGTCAGCTGCTAAAGTATGGATCAACAGATGAATTCTCTATTTCATTCAATAGCTACAAGCGTCAGCATTAGCTTATGTCATTATAAGGCCGCCAGCCCATACATACTCCGGCACAGAAATTGTTCTTGCTTTAAGCCCTGAGGATAGTAGAGTTAATGGGTATGTTCATTTTAAAACATTTATTTATTGAAATGTGGTGATATCTGCACATATAGGGCCACTGATCCCGGCCGGCTGGTCCCATAGGCGGCTCTTCACATCTCTGAAAACATTGGAGCATATTTCCAAAAATGCGTCATTTGGATGAACTGACCACATGTTACTTTCTCACATGAAAAAATGTGAAAACTTAATAAAATGACATTAACAGGCCTATAGCAGAATATTAAAACAGCTTTTAGCCCTGCAGGATATTCTGTACAGGGTGCTACAGGTGCTACCAGAAAAGTAGTACCAGGTACCAGATTCCAGCTACTTGTACCTAATGGAAATGCAAAAAGGGCGAGTAGAGTCAAACTGGTACCACGTAGTGGAAACGCAGTATTATATTGTACAGTCAAAAAAAGGCTAACTCACATATGTGAGCTAAGCGTTTCATGGTTTTTATTCTGTTAGCAGAACTTAATACAGTGACGGCCACATTTTTATTTTTGCTGTACTTGGAAGTAGAGAGGAAATTATTATTATTATTTTGCTTTCTCAGCCCTTTGCCAGTCACACACCACACACAAATCAATTTGATTTCAGATTCCTGCAAGCAGCAGCTTTATGGCTGTATGCAGATTGAGATTCTAGCTGTGGACTTCCCTTATTGGGGAATCAGGGTTTTCAGTTCTGAATATATAAAATGTATAATCAGTAGTTTCACTATCAGTAAGCATATCTTAATATGGGTATATCCTACCTTCCTTAGTTTTCTTCACAGTGGTAATATGAGCTGTAGCATTTATCAAGTATAAACTGTGTGGACTGGATTTTCCCCATTGAAGCCAGAACTTCCAGTATTTTCTCAGACTTGTCAACTTCCTCCTCAGACTCTGGACGATGTTGTGAAATATGTTCATGGGTAATATTCATTGATTTCTAAAGACCAAGTGTGACTTGCTGTGTGTTTGTGTGTTGGTTATTTCAGATGATCATTGAGCCTACGAGCCCGAAGCTGCTTCCTGACCCTCTCAAAGAGCCGTACTACCAGCCTCCTTACACTCTGGTGCTGGAGCTCACCGACGTCCTGCTGCACCCAGAGTGGTCGGTACGTCCTCTCGGCGTGACGTGGGTGTGATTCTCAGATTGTTGGTTACAGGTTATTTACTCCATGTCAGGAACTGTTTTTTTTGTTTTGTTTTGTTTTTTTTATCCCTCCGGACTCCTCCACCACACCTCAGTCCCCTCTTCTACTCCTCAGTGATTCTTCTGTCTTTTTCTCCTACTATTCCATTCAAATCGTCTTTTACGTCACACTTCCCATTTACCTCTGAGGTTCTATTTAACTAAACTTCTCATTGTCTGCTGTTGAATGCTCTGTCCATCCATTATGAGATGAGAAATGAAGCTGTGTATATAAAATATTATGTGTCAGCTAAGTTCTGAACAGAAGAAATGGAAAAAGGCAGTTAAAGGTGGTGGTTTTATGGGACAGGTGGGGGATACGCCATGTGCATTTGTGGTGTATCCTACCACCTGTCGACTCGTCCGACTCTCCCATTATTTCACACACAGAGTGGACTTACCTGACAGGTGTGCAGCAGCCGTAACTTGACACCTGCTGCTGCCTGTTAAATCAGACTAAACACACACACAAAAAAAACGTACGTCCTACGTCCACAAAAAGTTTTCTTCCTTCTCTCCTTCCCGCACATACACCGCCCACAACACACCCTGCATCGCTTCAACTGTCGCAACATTTTATATCTGTAATTGTGGCTGCAGAGTCAAGAGAGCACCTGAAAGAAAATATTATCTGAAAAAAACAAATCTGTTTTTGTCGACACACACACACATTAGTCTGACCCCAAACATTGCAGCACTTATAGACCTGACCTCTATTATAGAGCAGCTGACTCTTCAAAACAGTCTCCATCTTTTCCTTTTTCTTTTATTTATTCTCCCTCCCTGTTTCACACACACACAAAAATGTGCACACACACACACACGCACACACCCACGTGTCTAAAAGCCCTCAGGTTATTGTGTGTGTTTAACTCGAGCAGCAGCAAACAAGATCCAACCTGAACAGAGGAGGCCACGACCCCTGAACATCTGATCATAAAGAAACAGCGGCTGTTCATCTACTACAGTTACACACACTCAAACCGACATGCCTCACATCAGCCTGTGGTTGATGACCCACCTTGGTGACAGTTAACTTTATAACACTTTGTTGGCTTTGCGCTTTTATTAACTTCTTCTAAGTCAGATTCCCGTCACTTTGTTTTAGTGAATCTAGATCATGTACCACATGGCCAGAATGAGTTTTAAAGACTGTCTGGCTCTCTCATACAGGTAGATGTCCATGTGTAGTTTAATTATAAACAGTGCTAAGATCTCTATTTATACTGTGAAAGTCTCAAAGCCTCAGTCCACAGAGGAATGCACACAGCCTCGATTAAGATACTGAGCCTTACAGGGATAGTTTGGTTTTTGTGACATGAAGTTGTATGACGTCCCCATCAGCAGTGTTGTGCATCAACAGTGACTTTTCCCCTACTGCGTCCCGTGAGCAGAGTTCTGGCCAGGTGTTGGTGTTGAAGAAAGTAGTTCGGCTCGTTGCTGGGGTCACAAAAACAAAGCGTTTTGCTTCTCAAAACAATATGCGAGAAAAGAGTAATACATTTGCATCACAAAACCGTTGTCCACCAAAGTCAGACCTCACAATCACTCAGCGCTATTTTCTCTCCCTTCGTATCACTGCGCGCTGCCGGTTATCAACTTCTGTGCACCTTTCCATCACCTGTTTCACAGTTTGCACCTGTATATTCAGGTTCATAAAGGTATCCCTTTGGCTCTGTGCTAAAAGGAATGCCATCATCACTTGTGTCGTAGTCAGACATGTTAACGTTCGCTATCCGAGCAGTAAACACTGTGAAACAAGTGATGGAAAGGTGCACAGAAGTTGGTGCAGTGATACGAATGGAGATAAAATAGCGCTGAGTGATTGTGAGGCCTGACTTTTTCGTGGACCCCAGCAACGAGCCGGAACTACTTTCTTAAATTAACACCAAAACCTGGCCAGAACTCTGCTCACGGGACGCAGTAGGGGAAAAGTCACCGTTGATGCACGACACTGCTGATGGGGACGTCATACAACTGCATGTCACAAAAAACAAACTATCGCTTTAAAACCAGCTGTCAGGAATTCCTGTTAATTTGTATTATCACAACAAATTTAAAGAGCGGCTTAGATCCTCTTTTCTGATATGGATGTGGTTCTTTAACCACAAACGTGTTTTCTTATAAATCAACCCTTCAAACAAAACAGGAAAATGAAGTGATGGCAAACAGTATAAACTTTGAACACACCAACTATAACCCTGAATGAGCTGAAACAAACGCCAGAAATGGAAGATGAAAGAAGATTCACCTCAGCATGCATTTGCTGCTGTTGAGACTGGAGTGTCTTTGAGATCAAACACTGATGTTGAGTAACAAGCTGTGTGCTACAGTCAGTGCTCCACTTCTTCCCGAAAGTGTTAGATGGTGGGGGTACAGGTCAGGATTCTGTACAAGTCAGTCTGGTTCTTCCACACCAACTTTTCAAACGGTTTCATCATGGAGCTGACTTGTTGAAACAGGAAAGAGACAAACAAACTGTTGACAGGGAGGTGGAGGAATGCTCCTGTATGAATTAGCTGTTGATGGATTAAAAGAAAATCAAATTGGTGGAGGTTTTGCTGTGATTAATCACTTTTTACCTCTTGCAGACCTACATCACACGTTTCACCATTAGCACTGAAGTTTCACTTTCATTAATATCAGTGTGCAACTAAATCTAATTCAGAGCTGGAGCATCCTCAGCTCTCACTGCACTGGGACCAGTGGGCCTCCCACCCCCTCCTTCTCTCCAGCCTGCTGCTGTCAAGTTAATAATCACTCTTTATACCTATGTTTACCTGTCACTGTGTTACAACAGCAGCTTTGTCTCAAGTATCTCAAGCAAGACAGAGCCAGTGAATCCTCCACACACGTTTGTCAGTAAAACAACTAGTTCAGCTATCTCAAGATGGATCTTCCTTCTTCCTTTATTATCTTTTTTCACTATGTTTTTAATGCACGTGTGCAGGATCAAATGTTTTTTGTTGTAGTTAATACTAGGAAACACTTCTGTTTTTTTTTTATTTCTGCTGACTTGTTGGACCATGTCGGAACTAAAAGAGAGGGAATCAGTGAGAACGAGAATCAGGACCACAGCCATCCCTAGCTTCAGCTTGACTATGATTTAATACTCAAAACAAGATGGACTCACGTTTAAAATGCTCCTCAGAGAGAACTGCTTTCTCATGCACTGCACTGACTGTCGTGTGTGTGTGTGTGTGTGTGTGTGTGTTTCCAGTTGTCGACTGGTTGGCGGTTTAAGAAACGTCCGGGCATCGACTACTTGTTCCAGCAGCTGGCACCGCTCTATGAGATCGTCATCTTCACTGCCGAGACCGGAATGGTAAGACAAACACACACACACACACACACACACACACACACACACAGATCATTTAGTTTTGTTTATCTCTAAACATGCCCTCAGAGCTGTCATGCATGTGATGGCTGCTGTCTGATTAGATCTGTTGTATGGTCTTGTTGTCTCAGTGTCAGAGCAGCAGCAGCCTGAGGAAACACACATTGTGTCTTTTTACCAAGCCTTCAATAAAAAGCAGTTTTTTCTGACTGTTCTGGGCTGAAAACCTTGATCATGAGGCGGGTTTCCTTAAAAAAAAATGCGATGGGACATACGGGGTATTTATGGAACTGGAAAAAATGTGATTTCATGAAAAAGTGAAAGATCCCCCAGCACCCTGTTCTCACTTTTGAATCATTTGGGCTTATGTAGCTGACACTAACAGTACATCCCTTTTGGGTTTCGTCTATCTTCAATAACATTCCAAGTCGCATAATTACGTCACTTCATATAGTTCCCAAGGCAACAGAGGGAAGATGGCTGCTCCTGTGTCAAGTAAACATTGGATATTTTTCAACTTTCTGCGAAGATATATGTGACTTTTGTGCAGCGGAATTGCAGGGCTTATGAAATCATGCAAGCCCCGCACATTTTGCACACAAATCATTGAATCGAAAGAATGTGACCTCACGCATAATATGCAGGCTTTGGCTGAGTTATGCGTTAAATTATGGGATGGCATAACCACGTTTTTCTGGAGGGGTTTGCTCTAATGACACATGGTTGATGAGTGCTCCTAGACAGAGGTGGATGTTAAAATCCTGCAGACCGGAGTCCTCAGGCAGATCTCTGCTCTGTTTGTATGTTTTCGGTCTTCAGTCGACTGTAAACAATCCGACACACTTAACACACAAACACACACACTGACTTTGAAGTTGTCCCCACTGATCTTAACTAACAATTGAATTCTTTATTTTTATTTTTGTTGTTTGCTGTCGGTTGTTATGAAGGCTGCAATTATTGATTGATCTTCATTTGACAAATACATGAAACATAGAAACACGTGTCTCCACAGAATGTCAAAAGCTTTGGCTTAAATTTGACTTTGAAAAGGAAAAGGCCCTGACATTTGTTTAATGTTTGCAAAGCTGTTTATTTGATTCAGCTGACAAAGTTTATTGAGTGTTCTAGCTGCTGGTGCTGATTATTTTGTTTTTTATTTTGTATGTTGTTGTGTGTGTGTGTCTGTGTGTGAATTCAGACAGCGTATCCCCTGATTGACAGCATCGACCCTCAGGGTTTCGTCATGTATCGTCTCTTCAGGGATGCCACACGCTACATGGAGGGACATCATGTAAAGGTATATTGTGTGTGTGTGTGTGTGTGTGTGTGTGTACCTCTGCCTTTGTGAGGACCAGTTTGACATGTTTTTTTAATATTCCATTATGTTATTTCATATTTCCTTTTTTATTGAAGTTTTTTTACTGAGGATGAAACAAAGAGCTGAACCTGTGAGCAGGGTATGAACTGAGCAGCTAAGAGGAAGCACCTGCACTTTTCCACTGGTGAAAGAAGCCACTTAGATCTGCCAACAGTGGATGTTGCTGGAAAAGGAAAGGGTTTAATTAGCATTCACACCAGGGTCAAATTAGTCCACAGTAGGCAATCAGTGCTGACTCCAACTGGTATTGATGTTAACACAATACAAGGTCAACACACTCATTCTCAGCCCCTTTTCTGCTCGGACTTCTTTTGGTTCACCTACACTCTAACTTTGAAGAGTGAGTACAACTTTAAATACGTCTTTAAACACCTTATCAGCTAATCAGAAGTGACGAGTGTGAGAAGTGCTGTATGAACATACAGGTGTATCTCAGTGAAGTAGAATGCAATGGAGGTCAGCAGTCTGGAAGAGGGACAGACAGCAGACTGGAAAAAGGCTGAGTAAATTCAGGAGCTCCAACCTGAGGATGAGGTGTGTGTGCAGGGCGGCTGACAGTCACTCTGTCAACCCTGCATCAGCGTCTGTCCTCTGTGCATGTGATGACGTGGTTCCCTTCAGCTGTGTGTGTCCTCAGTCCAAACAGACAGACAGTCTGGACCGGCAGTGGAAAAAGGAGGTCAGTCAGCTTTTATTAGCGGGTTTACTCACGTTAAAAAACACCCGCTAATTTTGGTGGAGAAAGAGCATAAGAGAGGCTGCACAGAGCTGTGTTACCCCCTGTGTCTGTCCTCCATGGCTGCCTTCTGCCGCTGCCATTGATTTCTCCACCTCCTCACCACAATAGAACCCACCCACCCCCCCACGCCCCCCGCCCTCCGCCCTCCGCCCTCCTCCAAACACACTTTCCCCCCTCCTCCACCTCCTCCTTCTTCCTCTCAGGCCTCATTAACCTTCTGCCTCCTTCCCTCTCTCTCCTCTTCCTCTTATCTCGCCTCCCTTTCACCCTCCTTCAGCCCGGGTTTCCTTCCTCCTCTTCCCTCCCATGTCTTTAGCTTCTTCCTTCATATCCCTCTTCCCTCCCTCTTGCATCTCCCCCTCCTTTCTTTTCCTCCTCCTCCCCCCTCCTACTCTTCCTTCTGTCTCTCTCCAACTGTCATCTCTGTGTGTCCTATTGAGGAACAGTCTGGAGGTTGTAAGGAGATGGTTAACCTACTTCCCAGAAAGAAGACACTTATCATCTCATCTCCATAACGCCAAGACAGAGCCTAATGCAACAGATGCTAAGAGAGAGTTATTAATGCTCCATATGCTGATCGAGAGTTTGAAATTGCACAGATGTCAAGAGAAAGTTATTAATCGTCCCATGAAATTAAAATTGTTGTTTACATGCGTCTGTGGATGTGCATTTTCAGCCGTCCAGGCCTGAATCCTGTCACACGTTACTCAGTGTGATGAAATTGCCGTTTTTCTGCACAAATATGCGTCAAGGCTGGAAAATGGGGAAGTGATGTATCCCAGTGATTTCACATGTGACATCCCATAATGATGCACATTGAGATGTGAAACAACAGGTGTTGAAGTTTCGATGCATGGTGAACTTTAGACTTGTGAAACCTGAAAGACTGTGGCCCCACTAAGCAGCGGCTGTGTTAGTGACATTCAGATTTGGCCAGGGTTCCACAATGTGCAAAAAATATCTAACTTTTGGCAGATATTGCAAATTCAGATGGGATTAATGAGTTTTGTTTAGTATTTGTTTTGTTTCATTTTAATTTCCAGGATAAACTTATAAAAATTGGTATGGTTTTCATTAGGTTGTGTTAACAATTCACAACACTGTGACACTTTCTATCCTGGATTAGGATATTGCACATGGCCAGACTGCGATTTTGATCATGTTGTAATTAATTCTGCAGCCCTATGTGTGGTCTTTAGTGTCCTGATATCGATTATGTTGGTTTATGTGCTGCCCTTCGTTCAGTGCACCAGGTTATTTAGAGATGTATTGGGACATGTGCTTTGCTCTTGTGCCTACATGTCCAGTGATTAACAGCACAGCCTCAGTGGAACCTATTGGTACTATTCAACCTTTTAAAGGACCTGTCTACACTTTAGTGGCTCTGCATGAGAACTTGATCTCTGATAAGTATTTAAGATTATTTAGAATGTCAACAAAGAGAGATGATGCTCAGTCTGGTGGTTGTGACTGCAGCGTATTAGCCTGTTTTATCAAATCTGTTCATTTTGAGTTTAATAGCTTCAAGTCCTCATGAACTCCAGTGTGGACCCTGCTCCTCAAGCTCTTCTAAAATCGGACCAACACCAGGCTATTGTTTGCTGCCCTGCATCTGAGCGTCAGCTCCAGACCTGAAATGGATCAGACATCTTATTGTTTGTTGGCTGTTGCAAGGATAAGAAACACAACAGTTGGATTAACTGTCCTCCTTCAGAAGTAGTTGTGCTTATTTGGGCCTGCTGTCTGGGCTAGGTTTACTGTCAGGAGGTTAAATGAGCTTCTGCTCACTTTCCTCCTCCGTCTGATTTCACTTTATATACACAAACCTCATGAGGACATTCATTCATTCAAACAAACCCTTATTTACACAGTGAAGGCCACTGACAGTAACTTCTCTTTTTCAAGGGTGTGAAACAAACGATATGAGAGACAGCCAATCAGCCATTATTGTAAAAAAAAAAAAATGAACTGGATGAGAAGTTTACAGTGGAATTCATATGTAAAAGCAGTAGAAGGTTTAAAATATAACATAGTCCATAAAAGCAATAAGACATTCACACTGCTGCGTTCTGACTAACAGAGACTTAAACACATCAACTAATAATGAACTCTATCTTGAGCCGTATAATGATCATGAATCTAATTTGTCAAGATTCAAGATAATTTATTAATCCATAAAAGTTCCACCAAATAGTGTTTGGACCTAGTGCAGTGTGAAGTCAAGCTAAATTCACTAGATATGTTTGGTGGAATCTAAAGATAGGATTCAAGGTTGGTTCACTGACTGACATCTGTGAGCCAGAAAAACAAAACAATTTCTTCCATTTTCATGTTTGTGAACAAAACAAAAATGCATTTACTGTGTTTATTTTTTAACTGTTAGCAAGACTGATATTGAAAACAAGAACTTATACAATTGTACAGCAACACGTGTTGGGCAATGGCCAAATCTGCAGTGGTTGGAATTGTGCATGCTTTACTGTCATTGTACACAATAAAGCACACAATGTGCAAAGACAAAATTAAAAGTGCTACAACTGAAAACAGGGGAAATACACAGTCACATACACAGGAGAGGAAGCAACACTCACACAGACAACAATAACACAACCAAAATCAGTAAATACCATTTCCAATCAAATTAAGATGAAAGACTAATAAATATTACAAGTTACAACTAAAAAGAGTTCAAAAGTTATACTTTGGGTAGAAAACAAGCACAGTAACTTTCAAATAAAACAACAGCTCTTAGAGAGTGTTAGGTGTTTTTTAGCATAGACTTCACAGCATGACCTGACAATATATGGAATAAGCTGTGATTTGACTATGTAACAAGAGCTACATGTGCATCTCAATAAAGTAGAATATGATGAAGTTCATTTATTTCAATGGTTCAGTCCAAACAGTGAAACTCATATATTATACAGATTCATTACACTCAGACTGAAATATTTCATGTCTTTATTTCTTTTAATTGTAATGATTATGACTTAAATTTAATGAAAACCCAAAACTCAGTATCTCACAAAATGTGAAAAAGTTGACTGTTGTAACCTAATGGTGTCACACTGTAATCAGCTGATGAACTCCAAACACCTGCAAAGCTTTCCTGAGCCTTTAAGTGGACTCTCAGTCTGGTTCAGTAGCTCCGCTGTCATGGAGAAGACTGCTGACCTCCGTCATACTCTGCTTTATTCAGATGTACCTGTACATTTCTCAGAAAATGCCAGATGTAAGTGGCACAGGGAGAACGGAGTAAACTCTGCGCTGAAGTGAGGAGCTGTGACGTGTCTGACTGTGATCTCCTGTGCTGAGCGTCCACACAGCGTCTGCTCCTCACAGCAGTAGATGTTCCTCACAGCAGTAGATGTCAGCTCTGCTTTCTACTCTCCACACAGAGGCAGCAGCCACAGATGGCTCCTGTCAATAACATCACACCACAGCTTTGACGAGCAGCATTTTCATACAATGACGCACAGAGGAGAGCCGAGGTGTGGAACTTCTCGTGGCGCGACCTTTCATTGACATGACTGTGTGTGTGTGCATTTCAGCCATTTAATGATAAATTGTTTGAACACCATCCACATAACAATATTCAGCATCACAGGCTTTGTCCTTTGCTGCTGCACATGTGTCAGACATGGACTGAACACACACACACACACACACAGACAGGAGGAGGCAGTGTCCAGTAGCCTGGATGGTTCAGTGTGGGGAGTGGATGTGAGAGCTGCACTGCCTCAGGGAACTGGTGGCGCTGGTGTATCCAGACTGCTGCTGACTCACCTCCCACACACTGATGCCTCTCTACAGCCGTGCACATCTGCACTGCTGCTCTTTGGTTTTAACACACTTCTTTTGCTACGTCTACATGTGCGGTCCACGCTCCTCTGTCAGAGTCAGAGGCTTGGATTCTATATTCGTTTAGTTTATTGTCTTGTCATCTACATGGAGGAAAGCAGTAGGGCCCGATCGATATGGATATTTTGGGGCCAATGTTGATATCAGGGCATAAAAAATTCTGATAACCTATATATAAGCCAGTGAAATTTTTACTTTTTTTTTCAATTGACAGGCAATACTGATCGGCACAGATGGAAATTGATCCGGTGATCACTTCATTGGACATTGCCAGCATAGAATGTGCTCTCAACCACTTGACCACAGTCCACCCCAAATTTTTCCATTTTTCTAAAAAAAAAAAAAAAAAAAAGAAAGAAAAAAAAGAAAATTTAACAAATAGATCTCTAAAATATGGTTCATTTAATACTTTTTTTTTTTTTAACACAGATATAAATTGAAGGCAGAACTTTTGACTATTTTCAAATACTTTTATTGTCAAAAACAGTTGTGTGGGGCAAGCAGCATATGAACAGCTCTAACATAACATCACAAGCCCCCTTAATATTTAGTAGGGCTGCCAATGTTAATGCAATAATAATGAGTTAATTCAAATTACTTTCAATGTCACAAAACACCCAGTTACCTCATGCTGGCCAAACACACTGCTGATGCAGAGAGCCCTCCTCCCCCTCACCAAAAGCAGACCAACTGTCCAACCAGTCCACCTCAGAGCTCATTCTGAAGAAAGGTTCTGGACAGCATTCGTCCTTGTCTCAGATTCTTGCAATAATAATAAACATCCATTCACATAAAGTAAAAATATTGGTCCACTCCCTTGTTGATAAGAGTATTAAACACTTGATAAATATCCCTCTTAAGGTACATTTAGAACAGATATAAATGTGGGATTAATTTGCGCGTCAACTATGTAAATCATGTGATTAATTGTCATTAAATATTTTAATCAATTGACAGCCCTAATATTTAGCTTTTAAAAAAAATCCAGTAGGAAATGATGTGCCAAAACACAGTAAAGCTCTGGAAAATAAAGTAATCATGCGAAGGGCAAGTCTGTTTACAAATAATGAATGTATTATATCTGTAGGTAACACATAGGTGGATAAGCAACGTCATAAAAGCCGCTGGTAAAACAGGTTGCGCATTGATTTGAAATGCGCCTCTCTGATGTGCTCTAAATGTGTGTTCACATGTTTCCTCCATCATTTTGAACCATTAAATGAATCAGACTTTGACCAGAAACACCTTTTCCTGCTTAATGTTAACCATTAAAACACACAGTTGCTGTGACACAGCCGCAGTCTTGTCAGTCATGTGGTTGTCTTTGGAGTGGCGGAGTGGTTTTACAGAGCAGTAAAGGATGGAGCAGTTATTCATTTACCTCAGGCCAACAGTGCATTCCACTGAGCATGACATCAGCAACATAGGCGTCTCTCGGCCAACTTGTGGCCGATTAACAATTATTCTTGAATGGCTATAATCAGCCAATCAAACAGCCGGACAGAAAACAGTAAAAAAAAAAAAAACTAAACTAAAGGACAGTCTGAAAACTAAATATAATTGAATATACGATAAAAGTGTTCAGAACGCTCTGATGAGCCTCCCAGTCTGATTCATCTGAAGTGAGCACAGGGCTGAATGGACTTAAATATCATTAAAGTATGAATTAGTGTGTAGATGCTTCAGTTTGGGTTGCAGTGTTTCACAACACACACACACACACACACACACACACACACACACACACACACACTCTCACTGAAGGAAGACAGATGCCTTTTATTCATTGGCAGTGAGGAGGATAGACAAATGTGTCCACTGGGGTTTACACACACACACACACATACAGCGTGTTTGCATGCACGGCAGCAGTTTTTTGGGGGGCTGGGCACCAGATGAGCGTGGTGATAGAGACAACAAGGAGCGTCCCCCTCCATCTGCCTCACACATACAAACATACACACACACTAATAGTCACCAGCTGGGGCTACCAGAGAAAGTGTGTGTGTGTGTGTGGGTTTTAATCTGAGTGAATATTAAGGATAATTAAGATAATAAAGTTGCTTTTGATTAGGTTTTAGGAAGGTCAACAGAGTCCCCCAGCTTCTGTGGAGCTGGGGGGGCGGGGGCAGAGTGATTAAAACAATCCTAAAGTGTCTTTCTTTTTATTTGGTGTGATTTTATATAGTTTATCTGTGGAAGAGTCAAAATAAATCATCCATCGCCTTCTATAATCCACTGTACTGTCCAAGGGGATCAATTCTACGTTGAACCGTCTGTCAGTTGTTTCATCTGTACCTGTGCGTGTGTGTGTTTCAGGATGTATCGTGTCTGAACCGAGACAGCAGTAAGGTGATAGTGGTGGACTGTAAACGCGAGGCCTTCAGCCTGCAGCCCTTCAACGGCATGGCTCTGAAGAAGTGGGATGGAAACTCTGAGGACCGAACGCTGTACGACCTCGCCAACTTCCTCAAAAGTAAGACACAGAGCGAAGCGCTCAGTGGCCCTTTTCTTTTCTCTTCTCTTCTTTTTTTCTCTTCTTTTCTTTTCTCTTCTATTCTTTTCTTTTCTCTTCTTTTCTTTTCTTTTCTTTTCTTTTCTCTTCTTTTTTTCTCTTCTTTTCTTTTCTCTTCTCAGCTTTTCTTTTCTTTTCTTTTCTGTCTTTCCACATTGCAAAGTGCACTGAAAGAATCATCACGTGACCTGAAGGAAGGCTCAAGATAGAGTTACAGAAATTAAGTGGGGATCTTCCAAAGTCACTGTTTCTACAGTAGAAAACTCCCTGCTGAGCCGTTGGTGCCAGGACAGCGCTCTAGTTTGTTTGTCACCAGGAATAAACCTGTACACATGTGACTCCCTGTATACAACCTGCTGATGCCTCTTAGTGGCCTTGGATCAAAGATGTGTGAGGTTAGTGCACAGCTTTCAGGACTGTGCTCACCTGTGCTACTGAGAGCTGCTTTTTAATGTACCATCAACTGAAGGAATTCGCCGAGGTCAGAATCTTCTGGCCCCGAATTTATCATGGTTTGTATCTTCTCACCTGATTCACTAAACCTTTTCACCTGTTTTATCTCTGGAGGTTAATTTTAGCTTCTGACACAGTGGCTCATTATGACTCAGCTGTGAAGACATGAGTCTTGTACTGTATGTTGTAGCCTCTTTAGCCTGCCATCTCACAGTGTTGCTCTTCACTATTAGTGATATCCCGGGATGACAGAGTTTGACCTGCTGCTCACCTCTGAGATGACCTGCTGGTCCTGACCAGCTGGTCATTATTATCACTATTTGGATAAACTGACCACATGTTGGGATCTAAACAGTCACTTTCTCATCTGGAATAATACAAACACTTAAAGTGACACATTAACAGGCCTACAGCAGGAGTTAAAACAGCTTTAGGCTGTGCAGGATATTCTGTGCATGCTGCACATTGACGACGCAGTGACCACCAATCAGTGGTCCACCTTAGCCAAGGTGCTGCCAGAAAAGTAGTACCAGGTACCAGATTCCAGGTACTTTTACCTAATGGAAACACAAAAAAGGGCGAGTCTGTTTGACCTCCTCTCTCCCTCTCTCCCTCCCTCCCTCAACTCTGTCAGCCATCGCTCTGAGTGGTGTGGAGGACGTTCGCTCAGTCTTGGAGAACTATGCTCTGGAAGATGACCCCATTGAGGCCTTCAAACGCAGACAGGCTCAGCTGGCACAGGTAGGAGGAGAAATCAAACTATTCCTGCCCACATAGATGTTCTTCAGTGGAATTGATGTGAATCTGGTTCCTGTCTGTCAGGAGGAGGAGCAGCGTCTAGCCGAGCTCTCCCAGCAGAAGAAACAGGGACTGTCTCTCGGCTCCATTGCCTCACGGTTCTGGCGCTCCAAACAACAGTGAGCCCCACCCCCTCTTATTCTTCCACCAATTGCAGCCCGGCTCTCTGCCAGCGTGAAGGTGAGGGGAGAGGCCAGAGGAAGGACGGGGCAGGGTGGGCCTGCATACTGTAGCTGAGCGGTGTCAGCTGTCAAAAGCAACCAATCATGTCTCAGTGGGCAGGTCTGCAGCACTGCAGCAGAGCAAGGACATTGGCCAGCACCTGCACCAATGAGAGAGGCACTTCCTGTTTTCTGTGGGCAGGGAGTCAGTGGCCGCCTCCTTCGGTCATCTTGGTGTCCACTGATGAATACGAGGCTGAAAAACCAGCTGCAGAGGACACAGGTCCGGTTCAAACTCCTGTTGGTGGCTGGAAGCAGATCTGACACCAGCACTGCTATCGCCTCTCCAGCTCTGGTCGGACCCATCGCTCACAGGATCTGATTTGAGATCAGCAGTACTCTGTCCTGTACCACACCTTCAGAATGTGTATTTTATTTTATTTTAGTTTCTTTTCTATTCCTCTCTGTGTGTCAGACTGTGCTGACGGGCTGCTGCAGGCGATGTTAGAACCATGAATATGTTTCTAAAAATACAAATAAACAATACATAGTATTCCTAAGAGTTTATTCAATATGTCAGACCATCGGTGTCCAGCGGCGGCCGCGTGGACGTCGTGATGAAGACTGGAACGGCAGCTGAGCCAGTGGTAGAACAGCACAGCTGAGGCAAAGGTTCACTTCTCATTTCTCTGGATCTTTCATATTCACATCAGTGAAAGGTTTCCCTCTAAATTATTCCAATTGTCCAAAATCCTCAGGTGGCAGTCACAGAGTAGTAGTGTGTTAGTTCACCTCCTGACACTGACTCTGACTCTGAGCCTGCTGCTTCCTACTGAACAAGTCAGTTAGTGTGTAAATGTAAAGTTTCAAGGACCAACTACTCTACTGACACAGACATCCCAAAATATTGAACCATTTCAAAACCCAAATTCAGCTGTGACCTCTCACACACAGTTTATTTGTCTTTTCCAGCTCCACATCCTCCTGCCTTTCTCTCCCTGAAGAGTAAGTGTTAATTCTCTGTCTTTCTCCTCCCTTATATAAAAACTACCTACATTCTCTGTGAATTCTAAACACAGGTACACATCAGTTGTGTTGGTTTTGCTGTGACTTTTTTATTCTTCTTCCTGTAACTGTCTGAACTCCTGATCCATTTCTCTCCACCATGCAAAGACAGAGTGAAGTGAGGAAGAGGCTCAGCTGCTGTTCTGTGTCAAACACTTGTTGAAGATTCATGTTGATGTGAATTCACCATCGTCGTCCCCAATAAAGGAAACAAATGGTGTTGACATGATATTTTCTTATTTCATGTTTTTGAACACACAGCTTCTCCC
The DNA here is from genome assembly GCA_021432705.1 of Caranx ignobilis. Lineage (NCBI taxonomy): Eukaryota > Metazoa > Chordata > Actinopteri > Carangiformes > Carangidae > Caranx > Caranx ignobilis. The sequence goes on from MU269990.1 coordinate 20,318,527, forward strand.
GACCAAAGCTTCCCCTCACTGTTGCTCGGCACTGGAGTGCGCTCCAAATACAAACACTGGAAATTTTTTGCTCAGCAGGATAATTAGCATTTTCATCTCCAGTCGTTCCTATAATATAAATAATTTTGATGTTTTTATTGCCATTGAGTTTTTCCCTCACTATTTACAAGCAGTTGTCCTTCTTAAACTGAATTTCCACTTGCTCAGGATGGGCCTCAAAACAACCAGACATTAAAACATTGTTTTCACAGCTTGTATTACTGAGTCAACAAGTTACTCTGATTCTTAACCAAAGGTTTTTGAATTTCGACTTCTGTCTCACTTCAAACCACATATTACAGTGTAAATTATATTTGTCATTCTACTTTTAATGATGAGGGTTAAACAGCACACGTGTGGCTCTGTATGTACTTTGAGCAGCCTACAATGTACAGAAAAACAAAGCTGAAACCAAACCTCAGGAATCTTTCACATTGTGGGATTTAACACAGAAACCCTGTGGTGCCGTGAACCTATAAATCTGTTTTTCCTTCTCTCCTCTCTGCTGGACTCCTGCTTCACAACCACTCACTTTTTAAGCCCTGTTGAAGGTGTTGGGGACAATTACCACCTCTGAAACACAGAGGGTCCCGTCAATGGCTTCACGAGACTGGCATGGAAGCCAGTACGACATGAAAGGCTGACTCTTGTGTTGGCACGAGCAGCAGGAGAGTTACCTCACCTCCGGCAGCAGCTCTGGGTCTCTACCACACCACACGATGACCAAAATGTGGAAACACATCTCTTCCAGGGAGAAAAGGGTTCGCAGACATTTGAATGATACAAGTACTGATGGCAAATCCAAACATGATTCAAGATATTCTGAACCTCTGGAGTATAATGTTAAAACTTTGAGGGTTGTTTTTTGTTAATCATCTTACTCTCTTGATTTCCTCCTTTATTTTTACTTAAACTCTTCCATCGCTTTTATTCATTTAAATTAACCATAAGTCAGAATTTCCCAGAGAACCTTCTCATTTAAGTTGATCATTTGAATTCACGTTTGCTTTCTTGGAAAGTCAGCTAAGTTTTTTCTTTTACATTGTTTGTGTATCTCATTTTTTTATTCAAGTTAGCTTTTTTGTTTGTTTGTTTTTTGACTTGAGCTGAAGGCCCTGCTCGTCTCATTCTGTCTCATAGGATGTAGGCGATGGTGCCTGACAGACAGAAGGTTCTGGGGTTTGAACCAGTGCTGTCTAATTTGCTGTGCTGGGTATACTGAAATATTAATGGGTACACTGCGTATACCTGCGTATCACACAGACTGTATCACTGGTTTGAACCTGTCCATGTCGAGTTTGCATATGCTCCTCATCCCTCCACAAAGCTTGTTTTACCCTCCCTTACCCACTGTTAGTGGGGACAGCCCCCGCCCCACTAACCTCCAGAGGAATGAGTACTAGTATTATGAACAACGAATGAACTTGGAAACAAGTATTTGGAAAAACAGGATTTTGAGATTGAAGCTCATAGTTTGACTTTTTTTTGGGGGGAATTTGCCAAATTAGACAAATCTGTCACGCGTTAGTGACAGAATTTCACATTTGTTCTGTGTTGCCCACATTTCCCTTACCTGAAGATACTTCTCCATGGTTACCACTTTCATCTTCTTTTAAGGTTTTGAGACAGGAACAATCTCCCAGAGTTCATAAAAACAATGTGCAGATGAAAGCATCAGACAAGATCCAAGAAATGAGAGTTAAGTTGCTGACACAGGCTGGTGGCTCCTGTGAGCTTGTAACAGGACGACTGGCCCACTCGTGCATGAGGGAAATGATAAAGCATGAATGACCGCGTTAGGATGCTGTTGATAAAACCTGAGAACACCTCAGCAGTCAGAACTAAACAAAATATCGTGAAAACACACTCACTAAGTCTTACAGAGCTTTTATTGCAAATATATTACACACAATAAAACTTTGTTACAAGCTCATAAACTCTGTTTTGGAAACTGAGCAAAGAGGAGGCTGCTCTCTTTAAACATATTCAACCAGCAACATTCCTGCTTGAATCGGTCAGAGCTGCAGCCTGGAGAGGCCTGAGCCTGCTGGGGTTGAAGGCAAACAGATTAGAGGCTTCTCAAGAGGATGAAGTGATCATCACTGAGATTCACTGCTGCTCTTATTTATCCACAGTGTGTGAGACCATGCAGGAACCAAAGTGAAGCAGCCCAGGAAGGTTTCCAGCCGGCTCTCAGCTTTGAATTAAGGACTAAGAGGAGTTTAGAGGGGTTTAAGAGGTTTTAACAGAGGCAGATCTTAGTAGGAGAACAACTATGTGGGTCTCACAGATTCAAGGCAAGGAACCAGGAGGTAAACCTCGTTTTAGATGTCATTTCAGTCAAATCAGATGATTTAATAGTGTCAGACTTTGAATTATTTTAGTGCTGTATCAGCATTAAGATTTCTGTCAGCAGTGCAGCAGCAGGACACAAGTGCCGGTCAGTGTGTCAGTGTGTGTGTAAGAGAGAGAGACATTAAATGCGTGGTGGCTTGCCTGTGTAAACGCGCGCCCACACATGGAAATGTAGCTGTTGTGTGTGTATGTGTGACGCGCGCGCGTCATGATAATTACACGATGTGATAGCAGCGCGTGAAAAGAGAGAACAATTGGCGGGATGAAGGGGCGGGGCCCACACCTACCTGCAAATGTCTCTCAGGTGAAGAGGCAGAGCCCCCCCCCTCCGAGCCCCCATCACCCCACCACCACGTGCCAAAAAGGATCACTTTCTTTCTCTGTGACCGTGCGCGCGCGCGCTTCAATATGATGAAGCCTGACCCCCCAGAATCAGGGGGTTCGGTTTGAGGTGTCCGGTGAAGGAGAAGGGAGGAGGGAGGAGGGGGAGACTCAAAGTTTGTGTAGCTACATCTATTTATTGCATCATGGGATACTGAGTCGTTCTCTCATCATGTTGTTGTGCGTTGATGTTGGAGAGGGAGTGGGCTGGCTGTGTGCGGACAGCTGTCCTGAGCTGGGTCTGAGTGTGGTGTCAGTCAGTGCTCCCACAGCAGAGGTGGAGGTGTGAACCTGGGAACACTGAAGCAGTCTGTGGTTTTATGGCTCCCACCATTTGCCTTCCAGCTCTCTGCTGTTTAGCCGTCTGATGCTAACAGCAGGCTAGCCGTGCTAACATACTGCGTGGCTCAAAAACTTGCACCTTCAGGGTAATGTTGTGAACGGCCAACCCCCGACACACAACTACACACACAACCAGGGGTGGGCCGTACACACTTGTTCTCACGTGAGGAGAGTTTGAATCAATCAATCCTTCTATTCAAAACTCTGAACACACACATTTGTTGAATTAAAAACAGTCTATGATGCCTGACTGTAGTAGCTAGCTTAATAGCCAAAGGCCTCTCGGCTACTATCTGAAATACTGAAGATTTACTGTGCCTTTTTAGTAGCTATGAATTCATATTAAAATGACTGAATATTAATAGAATATTACATTTAATATAGTTAATTTAATATTCATATGTCATTTTTAATATAATATCAAATATTGATATTAAAAACAGTTGCTGTCTTCTGGTGAACACAGTAAAATCTATTAAGCTGTCTTAAAAACAACATAGGCTAAATGGTCTGTCCGTCAGTGGGACAGCCAATCATCTTCCATGTTCTGTCCTAAGGTAAGAGTGGGCGGGACTGGTACCATCCATGACTGGGAGGTAGCTACAGTAAGCTAGAGCAGCAGAGTAGGCTATGTATGTTATAAAACGTGCCATTCTTGGAGACTGTTAATCCCAGCTGTTTGATTCGCAGGAGTCTGCGCATGTGCGGTCTGTGCAGGTGTGACTCTTAACGCCTCGCGCACATTTATGAGCTGGATCCCTCGCTCACACCTCAGCAGACTTTCCCACGGCCGTATGTCTGTCTGTCTCTCTCTCTCTGATATCACCCCCCCTCCCCTCCTCCTCCGGGCACGCGACACACGCCATGTCTTCTCTCACCTCAACAAAAGCTCGTGCCGCCTGTTTTCGGGCCATTTGGGCACGTGTTGGAGAACAAAAGGTGCAGTGTAGATGGATAGATGGTTTTTTTTTTTTTTTTTTTTACAGAAAACGTATTCCGTGTTAATCTTTTTAAACGTTTGAACTGATCAACCAGCTGAAGCAGCTCCAGACAGCCTGCACCACTGGCCGGTTTGGCCACACGCTGGGATACTGACATGCGCCCGACTGAGCCATGTGACGGCTCCTTTGCGGAGATGAGAGAAGCACTCGCACCTGCCCAACCAGAGGGGCGCGTGGCGTGCCTGCCTTTTGGGGAATCTGACGATCTGAGTTAGCGATAGAGGGGTGGAGCCTGTGTGTGTTTCCGGGCTTGGGGGGTGGGGGGTAGAAAGAAAGCAGATCGATAAGCAGATGGCGCCGATCGAATATGTGCATATTGTTGTCTGATAGCGACGATGCTTCTCGCCGCTGTGTGCACGCGTCTCCCGGCTCTCCAGGGAGCGGACGCTGGTACCCAGTCATAGGCTACACTGTGATGTGTGTGTGTGTGTGTGTGTGTGTGGTGGTGGTGGTTTGGGGGGGGGGGGTACGGCTGTAGGTAATCTGGTACCTTGTGTCAGGCTGCTTGACTACATTTCAGTTGTTTTCCACTTCTTCTCTGCTCTGCTTCTGGCTGCGCCGCTTCGCTCCCAGCACTGCAGGTTCACCGGCGGCGCGCTGTGACACCTCTGTATGAGCAGCTCACCTCTGGCTCATCCACACATGATGGAACAGTTCGACTTTCCTGAAACAGCTGGCCTTGGATCGGTGGCTCTGTTTACCTGACGTAATATCTCTTGTATGTGGCCCACGTGCGGGGTTGTAGCCTATATCATTCATGAGGTATTCATTTCACACACGCGCGCGCGCGCGCGCACGCAATTGTGACCGTGTTTGTCTCCAGACGGGAGTGTGTTGCGGCAGACGAAGCGTGCCTCGTGCCGTGGGTGTGGTTTGGTTTGAATGAGGGTCAGGGCCAGCAGAGGCACGCGCTGCTCTAATTACAATAACAAAAGAGGGCGAGGTGGGCCGCGAGGGCAAACAGAAAGAAGGAGAAAGACAGAAAGTGGGCAGTGTACATCACCACCCTCCACACACCTACCTCACCTGCTGACCAGTGCAGCGACGGATCCAGGTGTGACTCCATACACATGGAGCTGTGCTGAGATTCAGCAGGTCATGGAGTCATGGAGATGGCTTCACCTGGATAACCTCTGTCTCCACACCGTCTTCACACCCTCAGCCCACTGTTACTGCAGAGAGGAGTCAAAGCCTCCAAAGTTTCATGTCAGTAAAAGCAGAGTGACATCAAACAGCAGAGCTCTCATTATGTCCCCTCATGTTAATTACATCAGAGCAGTACACACCCTGAAGTGCTGCTCATTATCATACAGCTGGGACCCCACAACACACACACACACACACACTAGAATTTATCTAACTTCTCCAGCTCCAAATCCTCCTGCCCCCCCCCCCCCCCCCCCCCCCTTAAGGTAAGAGTGTCCTCCTCCATCCCCAGGGATGCGTCTCTTGGAAGAAATGAGACGGGAGAAAGAGTGTTTGACATACGCACTATGTGTGTGTGTGTGTGTGTGGGGAGGTTTATAACATGGTTGGTGTGACTGGATGCAGGCCGGAGTTGCAGGACCTTATTTGAATGACTGCCACAGAACCATTTATATGCTCTGCATGGAACATCGTTGTGTTTGTGATTACAGAAGCTGTTAATGTTGTCTACAGCCTTTTGCTCTTTTTGTTTTGCTTTGTAGCTAATGGGGGGGGGGTATGTTGGTGTGTAAACGCTCTGCGCTCAGTCCCCGTGGGGAGGAGGCGGTAAAGGGAGCGTTTGGCCGCTCAGCCCGTTGCTGCTGTCGCCTGACAGTTTGTTCTATTGCCCCCGCTGTAATTGCCCCCTCTGTGGTGAAAGCGAATCAAAGCGGGGGGGCCATTACCTCCACCCCCTACATGCCCACTCCCACCATGCATGATCCCACAGAAGACTCCTTGGCTCCATACTATAAGAAATGTCCCCTCGATGGACTCTGACGTTTACATTTCAGAATAAAAGCAGCAGCTCTAAAACACTAGCAGGATATGATGAGATCACATCATCATCATTATTATTATTATTATTATTATTATTATTATTATTTTAAAATGGAATTAAACAAATGTGACTGAGTTAAGCTTGGTGGTTTAGGTCTGAACGTTTGCTGTGTCCGGGAAACAAACAGAAACCCCGGCTGCCCGGAAAGCTCAGAAATAAACATGCAGGGTAGTGTAGACAATATGTTGGCAGGCTGACAGCCGAAGAATGGGAACTCCGCTCCCTCTAGTCAAATCTCAGCCGCGGTGATTCCTGCACGCGGCTTGTTGACAAGAAGTGACAGTCGTTCGATTTTCTTTTCTCTCTCAGGAGACACATGTGAGCTGAGGGAAGGTTTCGGTTTGAATGAAGTTCAATCGCAGCGGAGCTTGTTCTTCAGGTGGATATTTTTTTTTTACAGCGCCCCCTCCCCTCCCCCTACTCCCCCGCCTCCCCACTTGCACACTCCTCCCCTCTGCTTGGTATAAAGCTGAGGTGTACGCCGCGGGTGCGTTAGTCCAGAGTTCAGTGGCCGAGCGGAACTTCGCATACTTTCGTTATTTTGTTTTGCTCCATTCAGACCGCTGACACGCACTAACTGCTCCTTGACCTAAAACCATTTCCATTTCTTCCCGGGGTATCTTTATTTATTTTTTCAATTTTCTTTTCAACTTTTTTCTCTCTCACCGTTTTGGATTTTACGCACTTATTAACCTACTTTGGAAACACCGGCGCCTCCTGCCATAGACGCTCCGTGCCGACACGCCATGGCGCGTTTGTTACTGTCGTGTCTGCTGCTGTTGCTATCAACACAGAGGGTGAGTAGCACTGACAGCACACACACAGGAATCCAGGTTGTTCTTCCGACAACAGCCGCAGTATAGTTTGGGCTGGTTTGCTTGGTTTCTGGGGACGCGAGCAAGTTTGGCGACGTGCGCTTTTACGCACAGTCTCCAACACTCGTGTGCTGAATGAAATTCTCCGGGACTTAAAGTGCTTAGAGTTTGATTTTATAACTTAATGGACTTCATGAGAAAAAGGCCCAGTTATCATCTAGGTGTGCACAAGTTAAATAAGTACATCTCTGCCTGCATTCTGTAATGTTTTACGCACTGCATGGGCTGCCTATCCGTTTGTGCTTCAGTGTGTATATTACTCATATATTTACTCCTATCTCATATCGCTGTTCTTTTCATGCGCACTATTTGAACCCATTCATCTCAATACCCCCCTGCTCCCCTCCCCAGGCAATCTCCAGTGGGGCCTTCGAACTGAAGATCGACTCCTTCAAAAGCTCCGGCGGCTTCTGTCGCTACCAGTCCGGGGACTGCCAGCTCTTTTTCCGCGTGTGCCTCAAACACTGGCAGGACGTCATCAGCCCGGAGCCGCCGTGCACATACGGCACCGCGCTCACCGACATCCTTGGCGCAGACTCCAATTCTATTTCCGAGAGCGCGTCCGTCACAGTGCCCATTACTTTCAAGTGGCCGGTAAGTGAGAAAAATCACACGAGTTCTTCTCTTTTCTAAAATCCCGAGTGTTCGCACCTCCGCTGTCCCTCTTACCTGCGTGTTTCACATGACTCTGGTGAAGCTGACAATGACTCTTCAGCTCATTCACGTCAGACTGTGCACAGCGCCCCCCGCTTGTTGTGGATCCGGTTAGGCGTACACAGTAAATAGCCTAACTTACAATAAAACTGCATCAACATCTATAGAGTCACGTGCTGACCTCCACCACCACTAGTCAAATGCATAGATGTGGTCACTAATCGACAACCTTTAATTCATTGCAGGGAACCTTCTCTCTGATCATTGAAGCCTGGAACGCAGAGTCCTCGGGTCTGAAATCCACAGGTAAACTGCCGCTGCTGCAGTGTCGTTGTTTCACCGCCAGTCGGCGACAGTGGTAGTGTTTCCCGCTGAAATCACACACATACACATACACGCACGCACAGAGAGAGAGAGAGAGAGAGTTAGGAAAACTCAGTTTTAATAGAAAGGTCCAGTTATGAGGAACAGCTTTAACTGCTTCTGTATGTTCTGATCCTGCAGTAAGCTGTGGTCATTTTAAATACTTTTTTAGCTGTAAGAGATTTCAGATGCCATCCTGACTGAAGTCACTCAAAACAGACTTCTCCTTAGTCTCAATGGTACATGGTAGAGATACAGCAAATATCTAAAATCCATAAAGCAGGGCCATGCCACTGGAAAACACTTACTGGCCGCAACAGCCGAACAGTCCCTGTGTGAAGAATACACTGCTCCAGATTCATTACAGACCAAGTCCAGTCATCTGACCTTCGAGATCAGACTCTCACTGCTCCCTCTCTTGTTCATCCAGAGAACCAGAACAACCTCATCAGCCGCCTGGCGACCCGACGCAGGCTGACCGTTGGAGGGGAATGGTCCCAGGATGTACACTTTGGCAACCAGAGCGAGCTGCGCTACTCCTACCACGTGGTCTGCCACGAGCACTACTACGACGAGGCCTGCTCCACCTTCTGCAAACCCCGCAACGACAGCTTCGGCCACTACAGCTGCGACGACAAGGGGAGCCGCCACTGCCTGGAGGGCTGGAGCGGAGAGTACTGCACTTACCGTGAGTGTGATGCCTGAGTTTTATCTGCTCCCTGTGACCAAGCTACCATCACTGTGGTTCTTTAACAGACCAATCAAAAACTCAAAACTGAAAAAGCTAAAAAAAGCACTAACTACTGTAAATGGAAAACAATGCCAAGCAGCGACACAGTCACAGGAATCATCAATATTATTTTAAGGATTTCATTCATGTACTTGTCAACTAAAAGTGAGCCCACTGTGACTGTGGTGATCCCCGTCTGCTTGTTCCTATAATGTTCCAGTAGAACTTAATGTTTGTCTGTATCACAGCTGTGGATGTTTTATTTCTGATCATGAGTGTCCTTGTAGGTGATTTGTGATATGTGTATAGTATAAATCTTGCAGAGATGAACCAAGCACCTCCCATTGGTTTCCAATGAAGCTTGTGTTAAATTTGAAAGAAGCTGGTGCTGCGCTCTAACTCAGCCAGTTCAGACCCGCTTCAATAAATCTCCTCAACTAGCTGTAAATTAGGAGTTAACTCTGCTTCTGTACAGTTGTGTGACCCCTCCTCCTCCGGCTCCCCTCTCCCTCCATTTTTATCCCAACGTTTCTTCAGACAGGGAGGGAGGGCTGTGTGTGTGTGTGTGTGTGTGTGTGTGTGTGTGTGGGGGGGGGGGATAAAGAATTGAGCCCTTGGCGCTTAATTTTTTTGTCCAGCGGCCTTGAAATTGTTAAGTCAAGCAGTTGTCAACGCTATCGTCGGCCCTGGTGACTGTGGAGGACAAAAAAAGATCTTAAAGCTTCTGTCGTTTCCAGTGTGTGTGTGTGTGTGTGTGTGTGTGTGTTGGCTCTGAGGTCTGCTCCTTTTGTTTTGAGCTCAACAATGGGCCCCTGGTCGGCCCCCATTCGGCCCCAGGCCCACCCGCTTTAACAGGGACACGCGCTGGAGCTTAATGTGCGCTGCCTTGCGTGAAAGGAGACGGCATGTGTTGCTTTTGTTGTGTGGGCCAGCTGCCTCGCCAGTACTTAACAAGCACTTGTAGGGGAGGTGTGTGTGTGTACCAGAGAGAGAGAGAGAGGCCCTATGAGGAGAGGGGAGTTGTTTTGTGATTTGAACTAAGAAGATGAGACACACATGCACTCATAGTAATATTCTCTCCTTCTTCCTCCCCCTTTCTCCCATTCCCTCTCTTTCTTTGACCTTCCTCCTTCTCTCCCTGCGTTCTCCCTCTCCTCCTCCCATCAGCCATCTGTCCCTCAGGGTGCAGTAAGAACGGTGTCTGTGAGTCTCCTGGGAAGTGTGCATGCCGGCGTGGCTGGCAGGGCGAGCGCTGTGACGAGTGCGCCCGACACCCGGGCTGCCTGCATGGGACCTGCGAGCAGCCCTGGCAGTGCACCTGCAAGGAAGGATGGGGAGGCCTGTACTGTGACCAAGGTAGGTTCAAGCTGGGCAGCAGCCCTGCTGGTCTGATGGGCTGCACCAGCACATCAGACTCTACATGCTGTGAGGCTGAGGCTACAGGAACAGATGACTGTGGCTAATTAAAATGTTAATTACAAGTTTGAGGAGTGAGAGACTAAGAAAAGATTAAGTTCAGGGATCACAGTGACAGTTTTCTAAACTTTTAACGATTAACAATCATACAATCAAGTCTTTAGAACCACAACCTGGATCACTGTCAGTTTATTTCAATGAAACTCAACTCACAGAAATGTAAAATTGAAATTGACCATCATATTTGACATCAAGTGTTCACTGACCTCATCACCGTTTGGTTACTGTTGTGATCATATCTATGAACTCATTCACTCATTCAGCAACTCATTCTGATTGGACTGATTCCTGTGACAAACCAAACTTAGAAAGAAAACTCCAACATCAACAGCATCATTGTCCAAAAGTTTGCCCACCATACTCATCTTATTCACAAGTTATTATCATAAGTACAGTTAGTGAATAGACAATTCTTGAACTGTAGAACATTGTACTATGTGAGATAGACACAGAAACTCATAGAATTCAAACCCACCCTTTCTGCACAGCAGAATTCATATGGTTTCTGATGATCTTTGAAACTGTTTGAAATAAAATAAAAGTGATAATGGTGTAATAGTTAATTCCCTCAAAACAAACCAGGAAATTCTATGTAGAGATGGACTGTGGGTTTATTTGTACAATCAATCAACATGTATGCTTTTACTGAGAAATGTCCAGTGGGTGCCAGATAAACAGGTTAAACTTAAACCACAGTAGTAAAGGAAGTTACTGAAAATGCAGCTGGAAACTTCTCACAGAGTTGACGTTAAAAAGTCCCATTAATTGTGATATAAACATAAAACACAGATTTCTAAATCATATAATCATGTTTGTGTCGGTCACCATCTGAACATGCACAAAAAAGGAAAAAAAAAGTTTCTCTGTATCATCATGATTTTACAGATGAACAACCCTTCACTCATCAAGTCATGTACGAGACTAATTAGTGTCCAGTCTGTCCACACCAGCAGGGTGTTTGGAACGGTGGTAGGTGGAAACAAATACAGAATCTTTTGTAAATGCCTCCTAAAAGTAGCTGAGAACCATCGGACACTTTACCTTAGGTGATTTGACTCAAGAGCCACTGACTAAATAACTGACAGTCAGCTTCATATTAATATTAACAATGGTGACAAATGCTATTTGTCTTTGATGGTTCAAATACTCCTGAGTAGGTCTTAGATGTGATTGGGCAGAGGCAGGTCAACCTTTACTGATAATGCTGCCCTTAATAAAAACATCTGTCCAGATATTCTATGGTGTACCTCAGGGCTCTGTCCTCAGTTCCCTTCCATTTTCCTTGCACCTTCTTTTCTTCACCTGGGCATGAATTATTCCAGTTATTTATATACTATTTACAGTATATAGACTCTTGATATTTAGCATTGAGCATTTATCTTGTGGCAGTTAAATTAGCCTTGGGGCTAGATTGGTGGAAATATCTACTCACCACCTTCAGCCCAAAGTGCTGCTAATAACTTACTTCATGTTAATGCCGCTCTTTAGCTGCAGTCTGGTGTGCCATCTGTCTGGTTTTACAATCTTTGTCCTTTGATGCCTGGACGATATGGAAGAGCTTCACCTTTAACATTAAAACTGTCTGATTTTCACAATTTCTATTTCATTTTTAAAATTCTATTATGTTTATGTATTTTTTATTGTTATTATTATAGATAAAGTTCTAACATTTGTTCTAGAAGATGCTCTATAAATGACATTTATATACACGATACAACAAGTTGCAAGTTGGACATCTTAGTGTTGCTTAGTGTTGCTTAAGAGTGGTTCATCCGAAGTCAATACTAATTTGACCAGGAAGACATTCAAAATGAGCTTGAACCAATGCATGTGCAGCTTGGATTCCTTTGGTTTGTTGCATAGGATCTCCAGCAAATACTCCTTTCAATACAGACGCTGTAGTTGCATTATAAAAAGAAGTAGTATCATAACTGTTGATACTTGTTTTTGGACTGTTCTCAAAAACTGTTGCTACAAAAGTTCTGATAAAAACAGGGGACAGTGAAAGTATGCAACTTGACATCATGATTCATTTTTTTTTTGTAGGTGATCAGATGTCAAGTTCTTCACAAGACAGTTGTTAGGTGCTGTCCAGTGGGATCAGTATGGTCTACTGTTTGATAACTTAATAGCCTTTGGATGATGCACACTGTTGCATTTGATCCAACACAAAAACGGATATTTTTATGTTAATCACTATGAATTTGTCAGATTCAGTTTTTACAACATCATTTGCCTTACTTTCCTTACCTTGCTGTTACTCTTCTGTCTCCTCTCTCCAGACCTGAATTACTGCACCAACCACAAGCCCTGCCAGAACGGTGCCTCATGCACCAACACCGGTCAGGGCAGCTACACCTGCACCTGCCGGCCCGGGTTCACTGGCAAAAACTGCGAGATCGAGATCAACGAATGTGACAGCAACCCCTGCAAGAGCGGTGGCAGCTGCAAAGTAAGTGAACGCACCAGATCTCCTGTTACAGTCATCTTCAGTGAGGTCAATAAAGGTTTTGATGAATGCATTCATCTTTGAGTTTTAGTGATTTAGTGACCTCGCTGCCTCACAGACAAAGGCATTATGAGAGAGCCTGACGCCCTGTTGTCCTCTCTCACTTTTTCCTCAGGATCTGGAGAATGATTATTCGTGTGCATGCCCTCAGGGCTTCTACGGGAAGGACTGTGAAATCAGCGCCATGACATGCGCAGACGGCCCATGTTTTAATGGAGGAACCTGCATGGATAAGACAACCGGTGGCTACAGCTGCCGTTGCCCACCCAGCTTCACAGGCTCCAACTGTGAGAAGAGGATCGACAGGTGCAGCAGCAACCCCTGTGCTAATGGTACGGACATCTTTAAACTTGATTTGTGATATCCTGCACAATAGACAGGTTTCAGATTCCGAGGGTAGATGAAGAGGCCTGCTGCAGACTTGCAAGTGGAGACACATCTTTGTAACTTTCTACGATGCCATCTTTAGCTTCAGAGTGTATTACACAGTGAAATACAAAGTGTGGTCAATCAATGTAAGTGAGCGATAGATGAAAGCACGTGGCAGTTGATGGTTAACGCAAAATCTTTGAACAGCTCAGGTGTGGGGTTGCATGCTTGAGTTTGTTTGTAGAAGTTCAAATTTGATGGTGATAATCAAAAACACAAAAGCGGGATCAAGGACCAGCTGCAGCAGAAATCCAGTCCTGACCAGCCGGGTGTGGAGTTGTCATCACTTATTCTGAAGTGATAGCCAAGTGAATCAGATCCTCCAAACTGCTGCTAAAACAGTAAAAACATGGAGTGTATGACATGTCTGACACTCTGAAGCTCAATGAACTCAACTCTTATGTACTGGGTGACTTTGCAGGAGTTGAGACTTGCAGCCAGGAAACTGGCATTCAATCAATTTCGACTTCATTCTCAGTGAAGCAGCTCCAGATGTTAATGGATCCTCAGCATCTCGGCTGTTTGCTTTGCAGTTTTGTGATCGGAAATTGTTCCGCTCACGAGAAGAGGAGAATCTGATATCTGACTTATTTGCTGTTTCCTGACTGAGCTGAGGACTTTGTGTCTGTAATAGCAAACAGCCGGTGAAAGTCTAACAGAGATTAAGGCTAAGGTCACTCTCCAGTGTCTGTTGATGTTTCAGGTGGAGATGTGATGCTCTGCCTTTGGCTTAAAGCATCAGGTTGTTTTCTGTTAGAGATGTGGAGTTATGGACAAAAGTTGTCTGAACTCAAAGTAGATTCAGAAGACAGCATCTTTGTACATTCATCTTTTTAGCAGTTGTAAAATAATAACTTGCTTGACTGCTCTGCTACTGCTACTGCCTTACTGGAACAAAGAGATTAGTTTGGGGTGAGGCTCTCTTTGGCCTTGGCTTTATCTAATCATGAGTTCACTCTGTGTTTGGTTGAACTAGAATGACAGCTGTGTTGTTCAGTTTAAATTCATATGATGTTAAAGATGGGAAGTGTTCTTGTCAGTGCTGAGCTGCACTCAACTTAGCCTTTTGAAGGAATTTCAGTTTGCAGGGACATGAACCTGCCAAGGTGTTGGAGACATGCATGCATGTGTTTGTAGATCTTAACTCTCACTGACTGAATCACAGGTTGTGAAGAAATATTCAGGTGTTTAGATGCATCACATTCCTTCACAGATCATCAAAAATACCAGGTGGTGCACACATACTTGGCTTTCTTCACCCTCCTGGCTCTGTGAAACCGCTTGATGTTGTAACAGACTGTAAGTCCTGGAGGCGGATTTATCACTCAATTTATCATTTATTTAGACAGCAGAGCAAACAGGTTGAAAACAGTGGTGTGACAATTTAAATAATGCAAAAACTCTACTAGACCAGGTGAACTAGCTCACAGAAGTCCAATCAGAGTCAAAACTTTCATTACTTGTTGGATTAAACTGACATTTATGACCTTTTTACTGCTTCTAAAATAACAACGCCAAATATGTGTTGGATTTGTGCCAAGAAATTATCTGCAAAAAATTATTAGTGTTCTCCGAACTATGTGTGACTATTGGCTGAAACTGTCATTCTCTGCTGTTGTTTCTCTGCTTTCAAGTTTGCAAGATGTGCAGTATTTTATCATCAACAGGCTGCATCAGATTCAGGGGTGCAGCTTTGTATTATCTGCATATTTAACATATAGTAATTTATTGCATATCTGTAAGTGAAACTACACTTAAATTTGAAGTGTCCCAAAATTCGAGCCCTGTGGAATATATCTTTGCATTAGAGAAGCTGCACAAACTGATACTATTTGACTGTTTTGGTGCAAAGCTTGTCATACGACTCGGAGCTAATGACCCACATTCAAAAGGACAAGACACATTACAGACACATTATTTGCACCACTACTGGTACTGATGACAGGCAAAGCTCTGGTGTAATTACTCACCAATAGTTCCAATGGAAACACAAATACTGAAATAAGACCCAGACCTCCTAATTTACATATTATTTCCAGTTGACCACTTGAGGGAAGTTCTCTTAAGACTGCGTCTATTCAAAGTTAAGGATACATTGAGTGTAATGTTCTTATTGTAGCTTGATGCTACAACTAACAACTAGCAAGGTGTAATACGTAATGATCTGGTCATAAAAATAGAGCACACAACAGATTATCTAAGTTTAAAGGTCACTTGTTATAAGTACTAATGTGTTGGAGCTTCTCCATGTTAGATAGAGTCCACAGACTGGAGGGAGGCATTAGAGCTTCTTGTCAGTGTAAAAAACCTGAGGCCGTCTTCTAGACTGGTGTCTTATCATCATATCATAAAACAGTGAAATTCCACTAATAGTTTATTTACTCTCACACACTTCCTACTAGAGAATGTTGAAGCCTGTGGAAGATTTTCATTATGGCTTTTAGATGTGTCTCAAATGAAGTTTAATGCACTTTAAAATGCATCTTCATCGTGACTGCAAACAGCAATGCATTCACAGATGGCAAAGGCACTCACAGTGTGCATGCTTGCATAGAATTTGTTCATATAGTGTAAAAGGATTTAATGCACAGATTCAAAGTTCTGTTGGAGCACCAGCTGAACATAATCCCTCTGGAGCTGGAGGAGTCAGCTGAGCTCAGGCTGTAGCAGGTTATAGCAGTCAAGGGGTCATGTTTCCATCCTGCATCCATCATCTCTTTGGTGCATGAAACCCACTGAGTGCTTTGAATCTCAGTGTGATCATTTGAGATGTGACAGGGTGTGGAGTTGATTGGTCGGGTGTGAAGTGTGAATATCCTGAGGGTTTCTCTGAAAGCATTCAGTTTGTTTGTTTGCACTGTTTGTGCAACTATATCTCCATTGCCAAATTTCCAGGAAAGAGAGGAGAGGGCAGAAGTGACTGAACTCGGCTGACACTTCTGAGTTGGTGTCTCAATGGAGTGAGCAGAATAGATGTTATTAAAGTCACAGTACTCCAAAGTTTAGGTTTTAGCCTCAGCATGAGGAGAGATTTTAGATCAGCTGCTTAATGTCAGAACATAACATGTCAAATTGATCAAATTCAGTGATGATTTCATTGATGTGATTAATGGCTCAATAAGACATCTGTGTGTGTCTCAGAGGGCTGATTAACTGATAAACTGGATTGTCACGTAGGAGCCTCTGGGCATGTCTTATCACCTCCCATCTGGTAGCACAAACATTTTCATCCTCATTGTTGCTGTTGTCAACAGACATGTTTTTAGCTGTGCCCATGGAGACACACAGAGTCCTCAGTCTCTGTGTCTCTACCTGGCTGCACTCCGTCTGTCGTCCCAGGCAGGAATGCAGCTCTGGCAGTGGATCTCAGTCTCAGCGTTGGCCTGATGCATGGTTCATTTCTCTCTGGAAATCTGTCCCAATACGAACCATGCAGCAAACTTTAAAGGATATTGATGCAAACATGTACATTTGCCCTGTGTGAATGGCCTGGTTCCTCGAACTCATTAACTACAAATAACATATTACTTGCATCACTGTGAACATTTTCCAAAACATATCATCAAAATTTTTCCATGCACTCTTTGCTCTTATTTTAAATCACTTTGCAGAGACTTGAACCTTGCTGCAGACAGATCATCCATCATAGTGAGAACTGTGCAACAGGGAAATGTTCATGCTGTTGTGTTTATATTACTGGACATTCAAGTCCTTGAAGGCAGCAGCTCAATTGAAATGCAACAGTTGTTTGACTGCTATGACCTCCACTTGTAAAGTCGAAGCTTTGAATTCTCTGCACCGCACAAGTCGCATCATTGATCATTGTGGATGATGAAACCAGTTTGGATTAAAAAAGAAGATGTTTATTGTGACAGATTTACTGTCTGAAAGGTTCAAGTCTCTGCAAGCTGATGTTTGCAGCTCTGTGAAATGAAGCAAAACGAAAGAGCTGCCTGGAAGGAGCAGCAGCACAGTTTGGAAAGCGTCCAACAGTAAACTTTACATGATTTGGGGTAGACTGGATTAAACACTGCTATTAAAACTTAAACAATGTGGATGTTTTTGCAACTTCTTGATGCAGTTTACTTAGAAACTATTAAGGAGGACAGAACATCAGAAAATCTTTGCAATCAACACAATAATGGAGTTTTTGTTAAGACAGAAGTTTGCAGACAGACTCAGTCGTGAGAACGACTTGCAGAGCAGACACATAATCAGGATCAGATGGCTCCAGTGCCCTGAGTGGCATTACAAAATAAGACCATATCGCTGAATATTACGATGAACAGACAGTTATGGTTGGCCTGTTGAGTGGAGTCGTCTCTGAGGACTCCACTTCAGACTTCCGTGCTCATTAGTGTGTAGAAACTGCCGCCTGCTTATCTAGAATCTGCAGTCATTCCTGCCTCTCGGTGAGCCTGTTAGAGGGAAAAAAGCTCTGATCACTGGTGCTTGCCTGTTTATACCTCTGCTCTGTTTGCATTGCACAGCTGTGCAAGGCAACCAAATATGGAGCTGTTTTTACGGTGTTTACTGTGCCTCAAACAATCCCACACAGCCCATTGAAACATCTTCAGGAGTTCAATAGCTGTAGGACGTGTATCCTCAGGTCCTCTCCTGTTTGCTTTGCAAGATCTCTCTATGTTTTTTTGACTCTTACGATAATGAAGTTGTTGAGGGCGGCTCATGTGACCTCCAGGCAGTGGAAAACTTCTGAGGATGCTTTTAATCACACGTTTCTCTCTTGATGAGCAGCATCTGTTGTTCTCATTTCTGAGGAAATGTTGTAATAAACACATCTTGTCTCTAGCCCTGTTCATGCTCTTTCCACTCTCCCTGCTGCCTTGTCTGCTCACAGTGTGAATGTGTCTATTACTATTTGCTCATTCCATAGACGGCAGCAGTCTTGTCGTGGTAATTCTAATTCACAAGTTTGCCAAATCTTTGTTTCTATGTTCGGTTTAAAGAAGTATATGCTCATGTCTTCATTTTGTCTTTAACCATTGAGCAGGTTAAAGACTGCTACAGACACGTTGGTGTTGCCCAGGTCTCCATTCTGGGTCCTCTGTTTTTCTCATACTATATGCTACCAGGAAGTTGCATTTTGTAGTTATGCATCTGATAATCCATGTAACATGGTTATGCTTGTCCCACTGAACCATTTAAGAAAGTGTGCACCATCCTGATTTCTATAAAAGAATATTTCACCAAAACGCAGTATCTTTTGGTGATATTTTGAAATGACACCATTTTCTCGGTATCTATGCTTTCAAAATGTGCTGGCCAGTGCTCTCCTATAATGGATATACTCCCTACCATGTCACATCTTGTATCTTTCCATTTCTCTGCCCTGCTGCTCATAAATAAAATGTATATATTACCCGTACATACATGAAAAAAACATTTTTATGTAATTATCCTGTAATTTTGTTCAGTTGATGTTTTGTTGTTTACATATTTTGTGTCTTGTATTTCAAGTAGTTACAGGTATTAAAAAGTTGTGTTTGAAGCTGGTAGTCCAGTCTTAGGGAGAGCAGGGAAATGATTGGACTCTGTTGAAACAAAGCCTGCACATCCATTTCTCTGGATGTGTCGTCTCTTGTGTTCTTCCATCCATTTACACGGCATGTCTTTCTCTTGTGTTCAAGTCTTAAACTCCTTCTTATCTTCCAGTTGTGTCACTGACTAAAACCTTTCTCTCTATGTGTCACTTCAGGTGCTCAGTGTTTGGACCGCGGTCACCATGTCATGTGCCGCTGTCGCCCTGGCTTCACCGGATCTCGCTGTGAGACCAACATCGACGACTGTGCCAGTAACCCTTGCCACAACGCCGGCACCTGCATCGATGGCATCAACGACTTCACCTGCACATGCACGCTTGGTTTCACCAGTAAGGACTGCTCAGTGCGTGCCAGCCCTTGCGACCAGTTCCCCTGTCACAATGGCGGCACATGTTACACCCACTACACAGGCCCAGTTTGCCAGTGTCCGCTGGGCTTCATGGGTGCGCGGTGCGAGTATCCTGTGAAGATCATCACACCAACTGCAAAACCACCTGCGGATGGAGACTCCCCTCCCACCCTTATTGCTGCAGTCGCCCTTGGCCTGGTGACGCTGACTCTGCTGGTGTTTGCCGCCATCCACCTTCTGCGTCAACTTCGCCGAAGCAGGCAGCTCACAGCTATTTCCACGTCAGTGAAGAATGACCTGGAGGCAGTGAATAACCGCAACGCAGTGATTGGGGGAGGTGGACCTATTAACGGGAGCTTACCTGGCGGCCCACTGGGAAGCCTGAGAGAGAAGGAGGCCTTCCTCATCCCTGGAGGACAACTAAAAGTGTCCAATAAGGATGCAGCGCTGGTGGACAAGGCCGGGGACAACATGGCCATGTTTAAAAACAAAATGGTGGACTGTAACCTGGCAAAAGAGGAGCAACACGTGACCATGAGCAAGTTTGACCTGTAAGCAGTTGATAATGGTTTGATCTCTCTCTCTCTCTCTCTGCACTCCTGTCTTTGTCCTTTTCTTTCCCTTCTCTGCACACTTGTTCCTCACTGTTCTGTGAAGGCAAGCCACAGCTTGTTTGTTTACCATCTGTTATCTGATCAGTCCAGTGTTCACACACCTTCATCAGCTATTTCTGTCAGAACCATTCGTTGCTGCTGCTGTACCAACCCCGCTCTCTCTCACTCTCACTCACTAACAGTAAGAAGTGTGACTCGTCCATCATCGTCCCCCCTCTGACCTTTGCGAAGGACAGCCTGTATCACCCGGTGTTCATCATTCCAGAGCAGATGGAGCAGTGTGTGTTTGCTACAGAGGTAAGGACACACCCACCAACATACAACAAAGTATTTACGTGGCTTTCACTCACTCTGAGCATGTGCAGTGAGCAGAAAGGAGAGAAAAACAACTCGGAACATGGTGACAAATAAACAAAGTCCTGCTGAAAGTTTATTCTAACCTCCAATCTCTGAACCCTCCCCTGTCATATGAGCAATGTTGAATTTGGCCTTTTTCACATTTTTTTTTTTTTAAATCATCGTCATCATCATCGTATTTTTTTTAGTAGTAGACCTGACTCACTGAAGAACTAAGTTCAATACAATAAGTAATACACCATAAAAGTGTGATGTTTATTTTATTTTTTTTTAATTGTGTAAATTCTCTAGACAATTTATCAGCAATTGATCAGAAGCAATGATCAGAGATCTATACATCACTGAATATATAAGAAATATATTTGGTCATGAGATCTACCCTCAGCTCAGACATTTCATTGGATAGTAGTAGTCACTGATGATGGCTTCTCATACTGAGAAACAACTGTACTGCAATAAATCAGTGTGTAGACTACTTTCTGTTTATTATCAGGACAATATGACAGTATTCTGACTGGACGCAGTGACCTCATCATTAATGTACATACCCATATTTTCACATACTCATCAGTGTTTATGTATTTTGTAGCGTTTGAGCAGATGTAATTGAAGAAACTCTGACTCATCTATTTAGATTTCCAGATGTTCACAGATCTGTTGGCATTGTGTTCTTGACTGTAATTTCCCAACAGTTTATTAATCAACAACCCTGAAGGCCAATAATAATAACAATTACCCAGTTTCAATCAAATCATTTTTTCACTGTTAATTACCAAAATTCTCTTGAGCTAAAATCTAAACTAAGAAACTAGATTTCAAGGTTGTACTGTGATACATGTGCTTTTACATTTGACCAAAAGAAGATGTGATGACATATGCTGATGTCTAACTGCTGTTTCTCTCTCATCCTCAGGTATAACCTCCAGTTTTCAGACTGACAGCGGAGGAACTCTAATGCTGCAGGCCTGAAGCATTCACTGTTGAGGACAGTTCACCCAGAGGGTTTATAGTACACACATTATTTTATTTAATATTTATTATCGCTGCTCAGTGGAAAGAAACAAAAGGAAAGGACTTGTTTTTTCATTCTTTTCTGCGTTGATACTGACAGTGTTTGGATGACAATGTTTTGGAAATGAAAGAAGAGCGTTGGAGGAGGAGGAGGAGGAGGAGGAGGGAAAAGAGGAAAGACTGAATGTCCGGCATCATTTGCACTATTATCTTTTTTTTAATACATAAGATCTTAATATAATTTTTTTCCGTCCTTATATCTGAATTTGCTTTGGATCAAACGTTAATGAAAGATGTGAAGAGTTGACTTGTTATCCAATTGGAACGACCGGTGCCTTAGCTATGCTTCCTAATCATTGAGGCAACCACTTCCTGTTCAATTTCACAATAAGATGTCAATGAAAGGACAAGTCAAAGGACCTGCTCACAGTAATGGAGGGTGGAACATTTTTTGTTTTAAGTGAAAAAAAAAACAGAACTTTACCTGAAATCAGTGGTGTCTGAAAGCTGAACTGAACAGATCATGAATGGCTTTCTATCATCACATCATTTTGTCGTCTGTGGCAGTGAAACGTCACGTTGTGGAAGAACCACATCAGCCTTACAATCAATGTTAAAGCTACAAACTTTGAAGTGCCTCTTATTGAAAAAACAACAAAGCTGGAACATTACCCAACAAAACCCAATCTTAACAATAAGTATAATGTGTTTTCTCTGGAACTGAGAGAGGGTGGTTATCACATTTATCACATTCAAATTCCACTGACGCCATCTGGAGCCAGTCTTTTCTACTGGTAGCATGTTTTTAAATCCACTGTGGCTTCTCCAGTCCAAATCCAAACCTAGTCCACAATCATATCCTGGATTCTAATCCCAGTCTAAAGGAGGTTTCAGGTCAATCAGGGAGTTTGTTTCTCTACCAGCAATCAGCTGTTCCCTCCATTTACAGATAATCTTGAGGAAAGTCAAACCTATCCCAGTCCATCTGAGCTGGATTTCTACTTTTCTTCCAGACTGTGCCTGCATTTACCACTGTTTTACACATGTATTTTTCTATGAATCAAAAAGTGAAAAAGATAACGGCTTTTCTCTTAAGCTGCCTTCGTCAACCACTGCTGTCACAGCAGGTAAACAGGAGAACAACAAACACCCAAAAAAGCTGAGTCTGAACGGTCTCAACACTGGGTGTTTTCTTTTTTATTTACAGAGAAAAGACTTTTACAACAGTGAAGGACTCCAAAGAGAGTTTTTTTTATTCTGCCTTTTTTTTTTTTACCTAATCCATTTGATACCAAAAATATGTGTTTTCCTGTGTAGTCCTGTCTTTGTACTATCTAAGTTAATTTAAGAAACCAATGCAATGTGTATATATCCTCCAGAAGATAGTTGTCCTATTTAATTTGCCCTTTGTAAATAATTTTGTATTTATAAAAGAGAATTGTATATATGTCTATGTTAATGTCCTCAATGTCTCAGTCAGAATCCAGAAATATATTTTTTCATAAATAAATTAGAAAATAACAATAATTTGACTGTTTCGGGTCATGGTTCTTTCTCTGTGTCTTTGTAAACCTACCATTAAACAAAAGTGTAAGATGATCGTGTATGAAACTGCGTACATGCAGAATACCACACACACATCCCCATCAAATGAATCTGAGCTTTAATGCACAAACACTACAACTTAATGTGCTCATCATGAATATTAATATGCAATCTTCACCCCACACACACACACACACAAATCTAATGTAGTAATGTGCCAGATAAAAGGTCAGGATATCCAGATCTCCACCAGCTGGCTGCACAGTGTTGTCAGATCTCAAGTTGTTCTTATGCTTCCTTTTTGCAACACAATGTGTGTGTACAGCCATGGCTGGTTGTTTTGAGAATGAAATGTGTTGTGAAAAGTTCTCAGATGAATTGCAATTAATTGCAATGTCCATCTTTGCCGTGAAAATGAACTCAAAGAAAGAGACTCAATTGTTGTGAAGAAGGCTTCAGGGCATCTAGGAAGTCCAGCAATCACCAGGACCAGGCCTGCTAAAGTAGATCCAGCTGTGGGGTCGGGGCACCACCAGTGCAGTGCTTGCTCAGGAATGACAGCAGACTTTTGGAGGATGGCTGGGTGTCAAGAAGAAGCCGCTTCTCTCCAGGACCCTGGAGACACTGTTCATGTGTGGGGACTCTGGGGAGTGGGCTCACTCACAGCCATGAATAAAGAATGGTACCAAAACATCCTCCGAGAGCAACTTCTCCCAGCCATCCAAGACACGTGATGGAATTATCAATAAAGGCCACTTATGAAATACTTAAGTTACTTCAGTTACCATCGTTGCCATTCAACTCACATTCACTTCTTGTCCGATCAGCTGTTCTGTATTAGCATATCTCCCCTTTGTCACCAACTGTCACCAAACAGTTTCTCAAAAAGTTATGGGACTTTTTTTTACAGATCTGGCTTGAACTGTGGGCTTCACTGCTCCTCACCCTCATGGTTTAAGGTGGCATTAGTCTGTCTAGTTTGTGTCCAGGATACCTACAGAAATGCACAAGAGGAGACTGTCGACCTGTCCAGGGTGTATCCTGCCCTCACCCTATGTCAGCCAGGACTACAATCTCTAATGACACGTAGTGGCAAAATCATTTATAAGGCAAATCAGTACATAATCTATATATTTCTGGGAAAAAAAACGCCCCATACAGGAAATGTGTGAAATCTCAAAACATTATAGAACCCACCCAGTAAAACCAGTAATCTGTACTGGAGGATGACCAGCACCAGCTGCACAACTCTTCAGTCATAGAACGCTGTGTGCACCTCTGACAACAAATGTGAAGTCTAGAGATTCAAGTCCTTCAGATGCTTACTAGAACATCACATGTCATGTTCATTTGCCGCTGAAACTAGTTCCCAACAGACAGACTGTTTCCTGTATCGGTTGTTTCTCCAAGTTGTGTGACCTGCATCAGGTCTAATCTTGACTTCCCCGTAAAATTGAACAAGCTGAGTCAGTTCAGGTCAGTAAAAGGGTCTTAGCTCACTTCTCAAATGTCTTTCCAAATGATTTCCTGTTCCTTAAATTCCTGTCTCTCACTGTCCATGATTCTGGTCTTCCCATTCTCTCTTTATTTTGACTTTCCCTCTCGTGGCTTAAGGCTCCAACAGAGTTGGGCAGAACGTACAGGAA
This sequence comes from Caranx ignobilis, assembly GCA_021432705.1. Taxonomy (NCBI): domain Eukaryota; kingdom Metazoa; phylum Chordata; class Actinopteri; order Carangiformes; family Carangidae; genus Caranx; species Caranx ignobilis. The sequence continues at coordinate 20,342,790 of MU269990.1, forward strand.
ACAGACTCCACATCCGTGCACCAGTGCCACACAAACAATGATGTGCCCTGTCGATTACTGGCAGCAACTGGCCTTTAGAGTTTCACTGTCCTGCAAATTGATACAGGGCTTCCTTGTTAATGTGTAGCTGGTGCAACATTTCAAATGGTCAAGGACACACACACACAGCAGTTATGTGGAGAGAACTTTAGACTTTGCCCCACCTGGCCAGCTTTGTCTCTAAAACACGCACGTACACGTACACGTACACGTACACGTACACGTACATACACACACACACACACACACACATACACAGGCGTGCTGCACAGCACAGACTGGATATTTATTTATTCTCTCTCAGTGTGGAGCAAATACTCTGTTGTATATTTTCGATGCTGCAGCCTCTGAAGTCTGCATGGTGGGGATGAACACATCAGCAGCCATTCAGACTGAAGTCAACCCTGCTGGGGGGGATGAACCTAAACCAAGACAGGGACAGCAGACATCTCATCCCATCTTTGGTTTGGTCAACAAATCCACACACACTCAAGGACTAAACTTACACACATTTGACAGCTGACACTTGTGGTTCTTGCATTTTCTTCTCCTCTGCAGTTGTATAATATTATATGATTTGAATTACAATAATTTCCTTATCATTTATGATGTTTTTAGTAATCATTTTAATTATTTTTACAAAGTGCTGTGGTCTCTCAAAACATATATATAGAGAGAGACTTGACATCAAGTATGTTCATTGGGAACCACACCATCCAATAGAAATGAAGTGACTGATGATATAGATGATGACACACCTGAGAGTGCAGTCTCTCTGATAACGGCCTTGATGTGCCGGTCCAGCTCTGATCAGTCTGAACAGGCCTGTCCTTTGAGATCAAACATTTCTTCTTTACTCTGTCAGTAGTGCGCTCTTCTTCAGATACAACTTTCAGACAATGACTGACAGCATCCCATGCATCTTTGTTTCTGTTCCTTTGCATCTACTGATGATGCTATTAAATCTAACAGATGTTTTTTGGTCACTTCCTGCAGCAGTAGCTCCACCGTGCTCCCTCTGTAGATTTTCATCTGAGCATTTTAACTTTGGTCTGTGGTTTCTGTGTGCACACGGCCCTGCAGTCTCATGCCCTTTTATGGGGACTGAGGGGGCCTTTACCGATCCTGTGTTGATTACCACCTAGTACATGCTCTCAACTTACAAGGAGATGGAATTCATCAATGACAGAGTTTTCTTCAGAAATTTCTTAAGAACAACTTAAGAAAGAATTTAAGAAAATACTTTAGAACATACTGATGAATTCCCAGTGATAATATGATACTCATATTGATGTAAACAGGCTCTGTGTTAACAGTTCAGCAGACTCAGCTTCGTCTTGTCAGCTGTTGTTTAACTAAGTTACACCAGTAACCACTGACTCTGACTCAATTGACCTGACTTTTAATGGTTTTCTGCCTTTTTATCTTGATTTCTTTGTTTTCCTACATTATTCTGAGGGACATAGAGAAAACATCAGTACAGTTAACTGGACAGAGAGGAAAACACTTGCCCCCAAGTAACATGATCTTTTTACCTTGTAAATGTAAATAAACAGGTTCTGTCTGAACCAACAGCTGTGAGACTGTGAGCAGAACCAGACCACAAAAGTCCAATAATGCTGGAGTAACTCCAGGTGGAGGTTGTGCTGCAAGATATTTTATTGGAAAACAACTGACACGCTCATTATCAACAAATGACTGTTACATTTCCTATATTTGCTGTTGCTTATTAGTCGTACAGAACCCTGAAATGTTGGAGGTTTAAAGAGTTCATGAGATTATTTTGGTCACTACTCAGTGAAGACAGTCATGTCCTCACTGTCAGGTCACTCTCCAACATTTCCAGCAGAGCTCAGTTTATGAGCAGAGTTCCCTTGACTCTGTCTCTTCATTCAAATGGTTGCACAGTGTGCGTGTGTGTGTGTCAGTGTCAGTGTGTGTGTGTGTGTGTGTGTGTGTGTGTGTGTGTGTGTGTGGGCATTGATGTGTACCATGTGAAATGTGAAAAACAGGAAACATGTGCACAGAACAGTGTGTATATGAAACTAATATATTTTCATGCATCTATTCACATTTCCACTCAACACACATTGCCACAGCTACATTGCCACCCATCAGACTGGAGTGTGGCTTTTCTGCGGACATAGGTAAAGACACGCCAGAGGAGGGAGAGAGGGAGCAAGACAGCAGCTTGATTGGACGTAGGCAGAACTAGACATGAAGGCATCTGATTGGTTTTTGCTTTTCAGAGCGTAAAGTGTGGATTGGTCAGAGTTTTGTCAGTCCTGCAGCTGCCACAGAGCTCTGATTGTTTTCCTTCCTTTTTCTGAATACATCATGTATTGACTACTCTCAGGATAGAAGGACCATTTCACCCAGTATGACAAAAAGTGTTTCTGAACATGATGACCAACCATAACTTTAAAGGAAACAGCTCCAGATCAGAGCCAGTGTTCTTCAGAAGAAACAGACCTTTTAGTGCTCAGGGGGTAAAAAAACACTGGACTAATGAATGCAGGATATGACAGTCACATGTGGTGGTCAGGTTCAGCACCAGGCAGAGACTCATCATCAATCACAATCACATCACAAAAGACTGAGATGCAATGAATTAAAGAACATCATTTTATTTATATCAGCCAATCAGTCAAACACACACTCTCAGAAATAATCTGTAAAATGTGTACCTTTAAGGGTCCAACAGCTTGTCACTGGGGCAGCACCCTCAAAGACACACCTGTTGCACCCCTTAACATGGGGACATTTATACACACTGGGGTAGAAAAGTGGACTTAAACACTGTAGGGACTGAACTGTACCCTTGGAAATGGTGCACATTGGTTCTCTACAGGGTACAGCTGTTTGTTGTTTGGAGTACCAGAAACGTCTCATCTCTTTAGAATCTCTCTGGAGCTGTAGTAACAGTGCGAAAAGAGGAGGCTCTCAGCTTCTCTACTGATCACAAAGTTACTGACTTCTCATGGTCAGGCTGCATGTATTCCTCTGTAAACAGAGACACTTTGATATTTCCATGTTATTAATAGAGAACCTGCAATGACTCTGAATGTTTTTGATGATGATGTCATGATGTTGACATTAAGGATATCACAGTTGCAAAAATCATCAACTTCACAGCTGTGCAGCAGGTCCAGCTGATGACATCAGTAAGAACTCTGACTAACAGATGTTTGAGTGTTAGTCATCTGCTGCTTTAATGACGTATTAATGTTAATGGAACCTGATTAGATTTGAGTGTGGCAACAAGAAAGAGTGTGGAAGCATGAGAGTTGGAAACCCTGGAGGAATCCAAGGAAAAACAGAGAGAGAGAGAGAGAGATTTTTAAAAACAAACCCTTATTCCTAGTTCGTCCTTTACCACAACTTTTTGTTGCTATTCAAAAATTACAATAAGGAGAAACGCTTCCTGATCAGAGACAAATGGATGATGACAGAGAAGATCCAAACTTCAGAACCAGTGAGTTTTGTCTGACTGAACACAGAACCTCCTTCACAGCCCAGGACTTCACAAAAGCCTCTGTTTGATTTGTTAATCTGTAAAACCCAAACTCCACCCTGAGCCTAGCTGCCAGCAGCCCCGTCAGCATCAGAGCCACATCCTCTGACCCTTGATCCCTCACCCGGTTCTTCTTAGTTTTCCATATAGCCAACTTTGCCAGACCTGAGATGAAATTAATGACTGTGTGAACAGCTTTCTTCTTTGCAGAGCAGTGTGAACCATAAATAAATAAACAGAAAGAGAAGTGTTCTCCTAAACCCTGAGCCCAGGCTTGCAGGAGTCTGAACAGTAGACTCAGTCTGGGACACTGGACAAACAGACGCTGTAAAGTCTCAGTCTGTGAACAGAAAGGGCAGCTGTCCCCTGTTGTTAGAATCAAGGTGTGCCAGATAGCTGTTTGTAGCTATGGCCCCATGTACAATCCTCCACTGGAGGTCCCCCGTCCGTTTGTCAACGGGTTGTTTGTACAGGGACCGCCAACAGCCCCCTGGGGAAGAACATCTGCCAAAAAAACTCAGTCCACCTCAACACCTTCAGGCCTGCCAGGCCAAGCCTGACACCTTCACGCAGATGTTATAGACCTTTTTCCCCCCAGAGATTCAAAGTCACCCAACTGTGGGGTCTTCGAGACAGCAGGAGATCATCCTCACCACGCCACTGTCCCACAGCCAGAGACAACCAGGGCAGGAAAGACATATTCACACTGTTCATCCCATTGGTTCACTATAGTGCAACCCCTAGCAAACACTCTGAGGACATCTGGCTGAGAAGCACAGACCTCCTCCACCAGCCAAGACAGCAGCCTGTTGGACCTGATGTTAAGGCGTTCTGCCAGGTGAGGGATGGAGGTCTTCAGAAGATGATCGTGTTTCACACAGCCAGCCTCTCTCAGTCTGGACCTAAGGCTGTCCAAGGACAGAACGTCAGAGATAATGAAGCTGCTCCAGAACAGAGGTTCCTCAAACAGTCACATTCCTTCCTATCGTATCCAAGACGTCCATCCTCTCTCCATCCATGGCAGGCCAAAGCTGTAAAGAAGTCTTTGGACAGTCTACAGCCTGAAAGCTGTGACCCGCACTGCAATGTTCACCAGTCCCTGCCCACCTTCATTTCCTGGCAGGTGCAGCACCGCTGATCTCAGTCAATGATGTCCTGACCAGAAGAACTCCACAGCCTTCTTCTGGATGGCTTCGATCAGGGCCCTCGGTGGCTGTAAAATCTTTAACTTGTACCAAAGGATCGAGGCAACCAAGTTATTGAGAGTCAGGACTCTTCCCCTGTAGGAAAACTGTGGTAGCAGCCATTTCCACTTAGACAGTCTGACACACACCTTCTCCATCACACCTTCCCAGTTCTTCATCTGGAAATCCCCATTCCCCTGAAAAACACCTAGCACCTTCATGCCCTGCCTTCCCCAGCTCAGGTTCAACTTCAGTGCTCCTGTTTCCACCCAGTGCCCAACCTGCAAAGTGTCACTTTTTCCCCAGGTACATTTTGCTAAAGATGCTTTCCCATACAGATCTAAAACATATGTAAAGAAAGTCACATCCCTTTGATTTTGAATAAAGACATTAACATCATTGGCATAGGCTAAAACCCCCAATGGGGGCCAGTGAGGCAAACCTGGCAACGTGATCCCAGACAGCCCAGATCTCAGCTTGGCCAAAAGAGACTCAATAGCCAACAAGTACAGCTGCCCTGAGATTGGACACCCCTACCTAATGCCCCACATAGAGAAAGAGAGAGAGAGACAGAGACAGAGACAAAGAGAGAGAGAGAGAGAGAGAGAGAGAGAGAGAGAGAGAGAGAGAGAGAGAGAGGGAACACACACAGATGAAACACCCACCTGTCATGACTCTATCACTGTCTCTGACCTCTGACCTCCCCTCCTCCCTATCTCTTTCCCAGCTTGTTTTGGATACACACAGTCTGTCTGCCCTCAATCCTGCATGATATGTAGTGTGTGTGTGTGTGTGTGTGTGTGTGAAAGTTTCAAGACGAACACATGAATCAAGTCCTTTCTCTCACCTTCCTGTCCTGCGTCTACTTCACTCTCTCATAATGACTATTTCAGACACACACACACACACATGCCCTGGGAACCTCACTGTGTTTGTGTATCTTCTCTCATGGTTGATGGATTTGATTAATTGATTTTCATAGGACGTATAGTGACTGTGATAGAGTCCATCTAAAGATGATGTATCCTCTCAGTGAGGGGACTAATTACCCTGTCCTCTCTGACTGAAGCTGGTGGACTGATCCCACAGCTGCTAGTATGACATGAAAGGCAGCTGAAAGTGAGAGCTCTGTATCGGTGTCTCACAGCTCTCTGAGTAGTTTGTGTTTTTTTAGGTGAACCCTTAACATTTCCTTTGTTATGTTTTTGTGGATCAGACTTCTTATGCTGCACGAAGCTCCTCTTCCTCCTCACTCTGAGTGTATTCATATCCCATGTCCCTCCTGCTGGTGCTCTGTAAATGTCTTTCTACCTCTGGAGCCGCAGAGTCTACATCTGAGGCTGCACAACACCTACAGCCCCCACTGTCCTGCTCAACACCTGCTAGGACAGTCACAGTCACTCAAATTGTTTACATGCATTTATACAACATAGCTTCTGTTTACTCAACCCCATTAGTGTGTCTCTGAATCTTAAGAAAACACATGCAAATATGAATACGAATACGAATACGTGTTACTTTATTAATCCCCAAAAGAGAAATTCATGTGTCTGTCAGCTCATCAACCATTTGCAGAAGAATGAAGAAGCCTGATGGCTGAAGGTACAAAGGATCTACTATATTTCTCCGTCCTGCAGTGAAGAGAGAGGAGCCGTCCACCACCGCTCTTTTCTTGGTCCATCAAGGTGTTATGAAGAGGATGATCTGAGTTGTTCAGAGCGGCCTCCACCAGCGTGTATCTCTCCACCACATCCTCAGTGAGTCCATCAGGGAGACATGACTGAAGTCAAGTGCCTCAGGATGTTTAGTCTGTATCCTAGCAACGACTTCATGGAGACCTTCACATGGAACTTCAGCAGTAGCCGTTGGTGGGATGTACACAAGTATTGTTTTGATTTGAAAAAATGTCTACTTCCTGAGTCTTCACCCATATCTCCAGCTCCTCATCACTCTTGTTGGGCAGAGAGTTGGTATTTTGCATGATGACTGACAGCAGAAAGGACCTACAGTACATCTCCACCTCCAAGCCTTTAACCTCTGCACCACCAGCACAGCAACCATGAAAGCAGCTCCTCATCCAGCTGGAACAGGGTGGCATCCTCCAGACTTGCTCCATTTTCAGTGACAGAAGCTCCTAGGAAATACAAACACACAGAAGACACACAGAAGACAGCAATAGCACCTGTAGGCCCATTTTTATCACTTGGAATCTATAAATCTAATCATCATGGCTGCCCCTGAAGAGATGGATTCAGGTGTTATCTCTACTTCAGCCTTGTGACACGCAGCTATCCCCAATAGGCAGCCCACGGGCCACATCCAGCCCGCAAGAGCCAAATGTCTGTCCCGCGACAATCTGAAACCATCAGTGACTGGACTGATGAGTTTTGTTTTATTTTGCCGGACCATGCCATCGCTGAAAGTGACAAACTGACACATGACGCTCTCTCGCGCACGTGCGCACTTGCTTGCTTGCTCACTTGCTCACTCACGCTCTCTCTCACTGTTTACACGTCTTTGACTCATACAGTCTCTTACTTCATGAGGTGAAGGGTTGCAGAGATGCTGCTGACAGCTGTATTTGTGGACATTTTGCAGATGGACATAAATCTGCACTGTGGCAGTGGCATGCAGATATAAACATGTAGAAAAGTTGCCCCTCTCCTGCTGTGTGACTCTTGCTATAGTGTTATTAATCAGAATATACTCCACGCACCTTGGACCTTTGAACTCCACTGTCTTCCTTTATGTTAGGCCTCTATATGGCTGCTGTAAAGTAAAATGCTTCTTAATTGAGTCACAGATACAAAGGTGTTAGCATGCCAGGGTGCTTTTATTCTATTTTTTTTTTTTTTTTTGGTGTTGGTGTATAGAAGAACATTTAAATAACTAAATGGTTGGCTTTGGACTTATTTAGTTTGAGAATCATGCCTGAATTATTACCTGTAGAATGTACTACACAGTAACAATGATAATAATGATAGCAGCAGCAACTGTACATAAACCAACTTTTACTGGTGTGATGAGAAAAAAACTGGACGTTTTGGCCCTCAGTTTGGTACAATTCACATACTTTGGCCCTCGCCTAAAACTAATTGGGGAACCCCGCACTAGAGTGTGGTCCCCTTTCATTGAGCATGTGCAGATCTGACAGATGATGTTATTTAAGCGCTCTCTGTAGTCAACCTGGCTGACCAGCCCATCTATGTTATACTTGGATTCCTCTCATAAGGGTTTCTCACTGGCAGGGCTCCATGTGGGTTCGGGTTCCTGAACTCAATTTTGAACTAGCCAGTGTGTTCAGACCAAAAAAATAATAGGTTGGGAACCAAAAATTTGTTGGTTTTTCCTTGCGAACTGTGACATCATCAGGGGGCGTGTCTTTTCAGGAGAAGAAGGCTGCAACTGACGACCTGGAGAAACAATGGTCTGCTGAGAAAACGTAATGTTTGGTGGTGATTTGATCAGCTACAGAATTTCAAGAAAAGCTAGCAAGCAGCACAAGAAAGAACAAGTTGTACACCAAACTTGTGGAAGACACGTCCAAGGCTGGGTTCTCTCCAACGCCACACCAAATAATTGATAAACTTAAAAAACTAAAGAAGGATTACTGAGACTTTTGCTGCTGTTGTGTTTACTTCTGCCTGAGTAACACACAGTAATGTCCTCCCACTTTGGTTCCCCTTAAGGCCTTTTCACACTGGGGACGTGACGAACAAAAGACATGAAATTGTGAAATATTCGCGATGCGAACATGTGTCAGCGGGGACAATTATAAACCAAAGTTTCGCTTTGCGTCGGTCGGTTTTTCGCCTCCACATTGTGCCTGAAAACCATTTAACACAACTACTCGTTGATTATCCTTCACGTAACACCTGCTGTGCCACTGTCGACTTGTTACCCACTTTAATCCAACACAGCAGCTCACTGTCTGATCACTGTCCTGACAGCCGGGCCGTGCTGCGATGCTTCACCACACACCGTCCTTCATTCCATTGTCTTTGTAAAATGTGTGTCCCTTGTCAAACAAGACAGGGCGGTGAGAGACACAGGTTGTTGACATTGCTGGCATGGTGTTGTGACGTGGGGGTGTGATGTGCCTCCTTGTCACGCTACATGATTGGTTGACCCTAACCCTGTTCATTCATCGGGCGAAAGCTCAGAAAAATCAACCCCACTCTGAAAAAAAAATTACGTCGTATTTTCATCGGTTAAGATTCGTGGTCGGTGTGAAAGGACTCATGATGAAAACTGAAGTTTGAAAAAAAATATTGACCTGGAAATTATTTGCACGAAAAACTGTGAAGAGACCTTTAAACTGGTGTGAACACAGACTGGTTCAGCCTGCACCAAGGTTCTGAGACTCCACAACGAAGCCAGAGCCAGAACCAGAACTGTGTCTGTCTGAAAGCAGCTTAAGGTGTGAGTGAGCTTTTGGTCTCAAGGGAGGGTATATAGGGAGGGAGGAGGAGGGTACTAATGCAGGATTATGTTTATGAATGTTTGTATGTTTGTGTACGTGTGCTTTTTTTGTTAAACTGAAAATGCCTTAAAAAAGAAAGTAAACACATGCAAATAAACAAAAAGCATCTTCTTTAAAGGGGAGCTATGCAAGTCTCATCACTTTTCTCCTGTTTTGCTGACCCTCTTCCTGGACATGCGCATTTGTTTTCAGCTGGCAAGAAAGCAATCCATGGAGCGCTGGATAACGTTATGTAACATATACGATGGTACAATGTGTGTATTTGTGTAGTCTTATCTGTCATAAACAAGAGATTACGGGTTACGGGGTGCATTTGTGTCGCTGAGACGAGTGCTGGACATCGGGTCTTGGTTTTCAGCCCAGAGACGCCAGGTGGAGGGCAGAGAGCCTCCATTCTCCCTGTAACAAGTTACAAGTCATGTATGTGACCATCACAATTACTCTGAAGCTGTTTAATTAAGGTAAAGATGTAGCATAGTTCAGGTAGAAATCCTGCATCGTTCCTCTTTAATATGACAACACATGAGTTAAAGACACACAGCACACCTGAAGCAGTTACAGGAGACACCAAAAAGTGAGGAGCCTGCTGGGACACATTTGTTGTTCAGTACGTGTAATGTAAAGTCGCAAAGCACTGAGCAACAAGTTCTCACTTTTTTATGTCTTTCTTTACCTCTGGTATTGACAGAGAGAGAGAGAGTGAGAGAGAGAGCAAGAGCGAGAGCGAGAGAGAGGATCAAATGGAACAAAGGACCACTTAACCCTAAGTGCAAGAAATCAACCCCACTCCGAAAAAAAATGATGTTGCATTTTCGCCGTGTAACATTCACGGTCGTAGTGAAAGGTCTCATGATGAAAACTGAAGTTTGAAGTTTTACCAGGTGACTGATGCCCTAAGATAACCTGTGTTGGATGTGTTGGTGTATAAATAAAGATGACTTGACTTGTTGAACCTGAGCTTCAACATGGTGGCTGTGGAGAAGAAGCCCTCACTGTTCCACACTGAGGACCTGACATCCTGACAGCTGATCCACATCAGTGGCATGTTCTCTGCTGCATGGTCCATGATCAGATACCATCTGCTGATGGGATCAGAGCGTGAAGCTCGGCCTCCCACGCACTCCTCTCTGTGTGTGAAAGAGGTGTGTGTGTGTGTGATCTGCTTCACTTCATCTAATGTGCGGCTGCTGACAGCCTGCTTGAGTGCTCTCCAGTGTGTGTAGGTGTATGTACGTCTCATGTTTTCAGTGATAATAAGATCACACTCTCTGAGATGAGCTCTATGTGCAGAAACAGACAGGCAGAGGAGCTGAGAGTAGGATGGAAAGGGTTGTGTGTTGGAGCAGATCATGCTGTGTGCCATGGAAAATCAGCTGCTGTGACCCAGGAAGGTCAGAGGTCGTCCAGGGAGGAAGTGATACAACAACAGAAATAGACAGACAGACGGAGAGAGTGAGAGGTCAGAGAGGTGAGAAGGGGTGAATGAGAGTGTATGTAGGAGAAGGAGGAATGTGAGATTTACAAGGAGCACAAGTACAAAACCAGTATCAGACTGGTGTCTGAAGAACTGCACACAAACCATTTCACCTGTCAGAACCTACTTCTCTTCATCCACTTGGACATGCAGACTCTTTTTCAACTTCTTCCTCAAAGTACTAATAATATTTGTATGTGCACAGCAGGTATGAGTTTATGATGTTGTCCTGTCCTCTAATTTTCCTCTTTTCCTTCATGTTTACCTGCAGCTCTGCCCAAACAGGAGCCAGAGACAGGAGAGCACCACTGGTTGGCTTTACCATTAAAAGACACACGCACGCACACACGCACGCACACACGCACGCACAGGCCACCCAGCCCTCTGTGGGTCAGTGTGCAGGAAGCAGAGGCCACAGCAGAGTAAAAACAGTGTTTATCCTTTGCAGTGTGTGAGGGTCACTCATGCTCCTGCTAATGTTTACTAGTGTGACAAATGGGTCAGTATCAGTGTCAGGTCAGATAAAATGCAAGGAATGAGATGGAAACACGGCACAGACAGAGACTGGGACTGTTCTAAATACAGTAGATTCAGTCTTATGAATAGCATGTCTGGTGGGTAACTCCTGTCTTACTAATACAGTGGTTACAGTGGGGGGGGGGCTTTTGCCTTTAATTGATTGGATAGTTGAGAAAGACAGGAAACGGGGAGGCAGAGAGAGGGGGAATGACTGCAAAGGGCCACCCGATGCAGGATTTGAACCAGGGCCGGCTGCAGCAAGGACTGTAGCCTCTGCAGATGGGACGCCTGCTCAACCCACTGAGCCATACGGCGCCCCGAAGGCCTTGGTTTTTAAACACGAGAGCCTCCAGCATCATCACCTGCTGGTGATTAGTGGTATTTTACTTCCCCCTGTATTTCCCACCCTCCTCATCCCCACATCCGTCTAGGTGCTGACCTTTGACCCTGGCCATCGTGGGAACATCTTCAGAGGGTTGAGTTGGCATGACGACAGGGAGACCATTACTACGGTGATGATGAGTCTAACAGAACCCCTAACACCTGTCTGATCTCCCTCCACCCAGCAACACACACATACATTTTTGTATAAAAGGTTTTACTTAATTTCTGAATATGAGGGAATATCTTTCTGTGCAGTATTTTTTGCGTTTACATATCAGAAATACTTTGCTGTCTTTGGCTCCTGGTTACACAAGTACATGGCTAAGAGGTTCCTCTTCTTCTGTAAACACCATGGCTGAATCTGGATTTCTGGTTCATTTTAAAACAAGCTTCAGTGACACAAGAGTTTGGCCAAGAAATGTTGCCAAAGCAGAGCCAATACAAGTAAATCATAAAAATAAGTACAAGGGAAACATGTTTATACTTTCTATAACAAAAAAAAAAGTGATGTATTAATAGACCCATAAACATGGTTGGTTTAAAAGACTAAAAGGAGGTGAATCCCTCTGCAGTCTCTCTCCCTCTCTCAGACTGTAACCTGACTCCGTCCCTGAGGTCAGGGAGATGACAAGAAGAATTTATAACCTGCAATCAATCACACACTGTGGGAACTGAGGAGAGAGAGTGAGCGAGGGAGACTCAGCACCTTGTTATGTTCATGTAGTGAACTGCTGCTCGTCAGACCTCGGCCTCAACGCTACTTACTCCATCTGTCTGTGAATGCAAGGAGAATTTTGGCCTTTTGAAATGAAATAGAAATGTTTCATAAAGGTTTCTTTTAGACATGACAGTTCTGATACAAACTACTGAATGGACCCTAAAGGCTGTTTTGCAGCCAAAGCTTAGTTAACAACAAACTTAGCACGTTTAATGACAGGCTGGACTCATTTATGTCCATTGCTCACATACTGGTTGTTTGTGTTTTGATAGATATGGTAAAGATGACATGAGAACAACCTCTCCAACTTCAAAACTGGTTCTGGGTTCTGGTGTGCTTTGAGCAGTACAGGTGACGGCCATGTGATAAATAACATCAATTCTATCATCCACAGCAGGAGTCTGACAGTAATATGGTGATTCAACATCTCCAAATGAGTTCTCACAAACATTTGCTTATCATGTTGCATCAGTGAACAAACGAGCAGTGAGGAGGGTTCTTCTGTAGAACCAACTCTTGTCTCCAGCTCCGAGCTGCTCACACAGACAGGAGGTCCACATCACACTCTACACATCCTTCACTAGCTAACAGAATGAATAATGTCACTCGTTCCACCCTGCACATCTGTTTACCTTATTCCTTCAGGTACCAGACCAATCAGAACACATCAGACTGCTGAAGAGGTTTTCATCCCAGAGCCATCACCACACAAAATTAACACCTGGACACTAAACTCTGCACCGACTGAGTGTGTTTAATGTGTGTTAGTGTGAGTGTGAATGCTATTGTACCTTACTGTTAGCCTTATTTTATTATTGTTTCGTTGTGTATGCATTTCCTTCATACATATACAGTTACAATAAAGGAACCTTAAACACTTAAACTCCTTAATGGATAACGTTCATGTATTTCAGTCACACAGCCAAAGATCACAGATCAATCAATCAGCTGTGAGGAGACACTGATTTATAGATGCTGTTTGTTTGTTAATCGTTGAGTGGGGAATGCCATGGGAACAGAGGAGTTCACACAGCAGGAAACAGCTGTTTCACACTGCAGGTCTGTCTCACTGTCTGTCTGCCTGTCCTTCATCCACCCTCTGTCTATCCACCACAGTCAACAGCACAGGGAGCTGCACGTCTGACAGGGGGGCCGTGCTGCATTGTGCTGTTGCAAAATGCAGTGAAGGTCAGATATCAGTGCTGTTATTTCTTACTTTTTAAATTTAGCAGCAATGGACATTAGACTTCCAGGAATGAGAGCTCAGCAGAACGCCTGCCAGAGGAAGCTGCCCCTCCCTCTCAGCTCCACAGATAACCTCTCACCTCTTCACCACCAACAGTCATCACATTTGAACAAACCTTGAGCTGCCCCTCTCCGTAGGATGAATTGTAAAAAATGGCAAAGGTGTCTGGGAGAGAATCCAAGGGATGTTTGTGTGGATGGAATCAGATAAGGTGATGAGAATCTGCAGTGCAGGCAGAGAAAGTCCTACGAAGTCAGACATGTCCTGAGAGTATACAGATGACACTCCACTCACAAGTTAGGGATATTCAGCTTTTAGATGAAATGTCAGAATGCACCTAAAATGCACTCTAACCTTTACAGGTGAACTTAATAATAAACTTTTGAATGTTTACTGTTTAATGTTTCAGTCCTTATAACATAACATGCTGTTCTCTAACAACAAATGTCACAACAAGTGTCTGATCCATGAATCCACCACTAAATGTTCTGCTTCAAGTGTCCACTGAGCTCAGAGTGTCACAGAGTGTCATCAGCAGGTTGAACACAGAGAGACAGGAAGAGTCACAGAAAGGCAGAGAAGTGGACGTCCTGTGGTCACATGACAAATTATTGACACATGGACATGTTTCGTTGTGGTATACCAACCACTGTTGTTAGTTTCTGTTTCAATACATTGTTGGAGATGAAGAAATGACTGCTCCATACTTCTACTTATATGTCCTTCTTTCATGATATTACATCACTGTAGCATCAACCTTTTACATTTTCCATACATTTCAATACATTTCACCTGGAAGTCAAATATCCTTAACTTTCTGTGAGTGGTGTACAGTATGTGCATTTTTTTTTTTACAAATAGCTCTGCACCTCTAAAATGCAAATGTAGTTGTAAATTTAGTGGACTTCACACAGCTTCCTCTGGAGACATTAAAGGGTTTAAACTACAGCCATACTCCCCAACACCTGCAAACACCTACTGAGAAATAGCAGGATCTTCCAGAGCTGATGGTGAGTGGAGGGGAATAACTGGATGATTAATGTCTTTTTCAGTTGACAGGTGACCAGTTAATCAACAAAATAGAGAAATGAAAAAGTTTCCATCTCTTCAGAAGTGAACATTTGCTGGATTACGTGTTCTTCTAATCATAAACCTAGTGAGTGAGTTCACTGATCTCATGAAGTCATCCACCTTCTCGTATCTCACAACTTTTCTCAGTTCCTCATTAAAAGTAGCAGCTGTGAGAAAAGGATTAAAGACTCTATGGTGACAGTTTCACCTCTGCTGCTACAGTCAGACACGTGGTGAGTACAGCCCTGGTATATTTCATATTCAAAGTGGCATTGTTACTGCAAAAAGTGATGACTCAATAATGACATGCAATTTGTCCTGACTGACAGGCAAGCTGGAAATACAATGGATGAGAATCACTTAGAAAAGAGGAAGAGGAAGAGGGATTTGTTGTGTTGACGACTGATAAAAAAAATCGGCTGCCGCCAATCGGGGGCTTTTCCCAGGAGGAGAGCGGCGTTGTGTATTTATGTGAGTGCAGCACTTCCTCTTGATGTGTTTGTGTGTTTGTGTTTCGAGTGTGTGGTGCTTTATGCGTATGCAGTGAGTTCCTCTTATGTTTTTCCCTTTTTTTCCCTTTTCATTCTCTCTTTCATTCTCTCTTCTTGTGTGTGTGTGTGTGTGTGTGTGTTGTGACCAGTGTTTTTGAGAATGATACCAGTGGGTGTTTCGTGGGAGAAAAATGTGTTTGCACTTTCTGGTGTCTGATGGTACTGTAATTCTGTCAGTTTCAAGAAAACCAGTGTGCTCATCTCTGTCTCACAGAATTGGAGCTGTGGCAGGAACATTGCCTTGTGAACGGTGAATGTTGTCTGCCTAACTGATCCAAACATTGTTCCAGTGGATTGTGATAAAACTTGATTCTTTCACCTTTTCATGGTCCTCTGGATCAAAAATGACACTGTCAGTACGTTACATGGTTTTTGTTCAGATCATTTAAAAATGTCAAACTTCTGTGTGTTCCAGTGCTGCAGCTCACTCTTTCATCCTTGTGTTTCTGCTTCGACAGCGTTATGCTGGGCAGGTGTGTTTGCGGTGGTGAAAAATGACTGCAGTGATTTGATCTGGGTGTGAATGCACACTGTTTCCCTTTGTTAGCAAAGGCTGGATGTTAGTGGATGTCTGAGGTTTTTTGAATGGTCAAAGACTGGGATAAAGTTTTAACCTAAAATCTGCTTTTCCACAAAGAAACAGTGAGCCAATAAGATGAGACGCTCAGAGATGTACCTTTTAAGGCCATGCACTTTCTTCACTTTTATCAAGAGCGATCCATAGCACCACATTGTGAACCCTCAACTCACAAGTGTATGTTTTAACAATGTAGGTGCTCGGTGTGAAAATGTTGACTTCAGTCTGACACTAGCAAAGACACCTGTGTTACACTCTGCTTCAGGTGTAACACAGAGTTGCACCAACCAATCAGAGGCTAGAAGGACTCAGATAAAGGCAAGTCAGAATAAAACTAGACAGATGAATTCAGGAGGTTTCTGTAACTGTTGTAGAGTAATAACTGCACAACCCAAATATGCAAATATTTAGCTGTAAATATAAATGAGTAAACAGTTAACACCATAACATATATATAAATGAGCTCAAATATAGAGTATGAATTAGCATCCTGCACACAGCGTGAGCTGAAGCCAGTGTTAGAGAGTTGACAAAAAGAGGTCTGCTGTTGTATGTGGTAGTTTCAACCTGATTGATCTGACTTAACATTATGTCCTGAACGATCATCACGAGTGAACGTAAATTCCAGAAGACTTCATGTTTACTCCTCTCAGTTTGTCAGAAGTCAAGGGGGGGTCTCAGTGGCACAGTTTCTGCCTGTGTCTAGGTGTGGTTTCCACTTTTTATCCGGCAAACAAAGTAATACATGTTCATTGTTGTCCACGTGGAGAGATAGCTCAGTTTGGTAAGAACAGATGAATGAAGACAGATTTGAAAGGGGACTCCAGAGAAGCTTGTGAACCTGAATGTGAAGTTTCCCACTGTATCTCCCTTGACAGAGCGACAGCATCACACCATTTAAACATCCCATGTCACAATGCAACAAGATGGGCCTGACCAGAGGCCCACAGCAACAACAGATCGCTTGTGTGGTTTTGAACATGTACTTTTCTGTAAATGTCGGGTGTCAGTATTTGTGGGCAGGGTATTTTCTTGTCATGTCAGGTTCTCACATGAGGTCCAGTTCTCACAGATGGTTGAGGAGAAATGCCATGTGTGTGTTCTGGTCTGTGGTTCCCTGATGGCGGAACAAGATACCAGAGTCTATGAAAGCAGGGGCGTCCCTCTGTATCTTCAAGGCTGTGATACAGACTCCTCAGAAATCACCTCCTCTCCCAGCGCCTCCAGCTCTCTGACATGTCTATCTGCTTTGTAAGAGCCCCTGTACATTAAGTATCTATTGTAGAGGTTAAGAGTTTGATAGAGATGTATTAGTGGAATTGAAATTGAACTATCCAACACTAAAATGTAAAAAACAAAAACAGATGTATGTTCAGAATGTTGTTGAGCTGTGTTCTCACAATCTCTGTAATTATGTGTTAGTGTTGCTGTTTCCTGACACAAGCTGAACCTTGAGATATAAATAAAGGTCTATCTGTCTGGATTCCAGCCATGTCTTTGAACCAGGTGAAAGCTTTTAGTCATCAATTACATAGCTCCGTTGCAAACTCTCAAAACACTTTACCGCACTTTCCACATGTAACCCATTCACTCATTGGGCAGCCCTGGCCTGGAGGAACGAGGTGCTGAACAGGGATCGAAACATGGGCCTTCTGGTTGCCGGAAAACCACCTGAGCCACAGCCAACCATCTTGGACATGTGGATGTGAAGTTCTCAGAGAAACAAGCAAAGTAATGTCGCGTTTCCACTACATGGTACCCGCTTGACTCGACTCAACTCAACTTTGGTACCAGCTACTTTTCTGGAGGTTGGTTCTGCCTTTAGAGGACAGAGTATGAACTGATATACAGTATATATATATATTTATATATAATATAGACTGATCAGTTCATTTTAAAACATGTATTTACTGAAATGTGGTGATATCTGCACATATAGAGCCCAAAGCAGTGCTGCCGTTCTGTCCAGTACAAACATGAAGCTTCACTTCACATTCACACAAACTAATGTGGCTGCCACAGTTGTTAGATTTCACCTGCCAGACCAATTTTTATCTTCCAAAAGGAATTATATCAACCAGCTGTAAATCTCCAAGGAGCTGCCGGGAACTTCATTGGAATGCTTTCTCCCTGGGAGAATGACAGAAATTGACAGAGGTTGACCGGCTGCTCACCTCTGAGAGGACTCAGGTGGCTCTTCACTTCTCCTAAAACATCAGTGCAAATGTCCAAAAAGGAGTCATTTGGATAAACTGACCACATGTTGGGATCTAAACAGTCACTTTCTCATCTGGAAAAATACAAAAACTTAAAGTGACACATTAACAGGCCTACAGCAGGAGTTAAAACAGCTTTAAGCTGTGCAGGATATTCTGTGCATGCTGCACATTGATGACTCTGTGACGATTTTCAACCAATCAGTGGTCTGCAGTGTTTTCATGTCACCTTTTAGAACCCCTTTATCCTTTTGTTGAACCTGTGCCGAGGTGGTAATAGAAAAGCAGTACCAGGTACCAGATTCCAGGTATTTACCTAATTGGTAATTACCTAATGGAAATGCAAAAAGGGCGAGTTGAGGCAAGCTGGTACCATGTAATGGAAACATGGCTAAAATGTTAGAGGCCTCAGCTAGTGTTGTGTCATTTGTGAACATTTGAAAGAATGAATTGTTTGAGTGAACAAACTGACTAAGTCACTCCCTGAAGTGATCCGTTCTTTCCTCAGTTCAGTTGAGCTCAGCAGCGAGCATACAGGTCGCAAGCAGAACTACCATGCGGTCCGTGCAAACGATGAATGAAGTGACTGTACTCAGTGCTGAGGGTGCTGTGTAGTACATTCACCTACTATGTACTGAAAAACGGTACATTCGCTAAATGTACTACACACATGTTCGGGAATGACACAGTGACATGTTGAGCGTATTATCACTACACTGAATATGAACCTTGAGGTGAACAAGGTGACAATATTGCTCTCAGAGGCACTACACTGGGTCGTGCCATCAGGCATCCCAGCATGCTTTGCACAGGGAAGGCGATACCTGATTGTGTGACCCAAGTCATCCCAATGTGAGCGATGCCACATTCTGCGATATTGCTGCGAATACTGGAGCTTCACCTTCAGGGCCGAGTCATGAACTGAATCATGAATAGTTTGGCTGTGTATCAGTGCAGGGAGTCAGCTGAAGCACTATGCAGTCAGGGCTTCCACCAAGCGCTGAATGATTCTGTGAATGAATCTTTTTGATGAACCGATTTTAGTGATTCAGTACTCTCTAAGGAACTGCTTTGCCTATCACTAGCCTCAGCTCTCGGCAGCTCGAGACGTCCTGTGCTGTGTCCACTGAGGAGCATCAGTGAGTCACTGAGTTTTAAAGTGTTTCTACTGGGTTTAACCCCTGTTTGTCTGGAATAGAGGGGGACACTTCTGTGGAGGATTCAGCTTCTGGTATAAACCTGCTTCTTTGAAACAAAAGTAAACGATAATTACAGCACTAAATGCCCACAGTCGATCAGCTGGTGATTAAAATAATGAGTAGCTGCCCTGATCCATTGAACTTATTTTCCCATGATGTTTGCTGTAGTGTAGTGCATAAATACGAGCTGAAATGTCAAATGAAATGTCAGGCCTTAAATGTTGAGTGTGTGTTGGTTACCAGGAAGATTCAGAAAAAAGTCCATATCAGGAATGGTTTTTGTTTGTTTTTCTCTTTTCTAACAGGAAGCAGGAATTTCCCAGTTCCTACTTGTTTTTGAACACAGCCTCAGTGTGGAACGTGACAGGCTGCTGTGACTGGAGGTTTAGGGGATGCTGGATGGATTTAAACATTATTTTTTGCAGATGATATCTCAGTCAGTGTGAGCATCAGAGAGAGAGAGGTCGCCAGTGCTGTCTGACCATGGTACAGCACAGCAGCAGCTAGTAATGTCAGCTGACTGTGGTGATAAGCTCATATTTTACAGAACAAAACCAGCACTGAGGCCCCCACATATAACACATCAGTGAGCCACATTGGTGCTGTCAAACAGTGAGCAACTGTCATGAAAACAGAAGCTGCTGTTGTGTCACATTTCAAATGTGACACAACACATGAGCGACAAGAAAAAAAACAGTTTATCAGTTTATGTTCAGTTTATGGATAAGAATAACATCACACAATTCATGACACTGTTCTTTTCCACACAGGAAGCATCATTCAGAAATTAACAACAGAGTTGGGAACAGTGTGTGAACATCTCCGCTATTGGCACCATCAGAATACACCTAAGTGCAGTCAACCCTAACCTGAAGTGCCTGATCGGCTTGGAGACACTTTGAGGTTGCTTTTCACAAGAACCAGCACCTGCTGTGAACCAGGCCTGACAAAACGTAAATCTCAGACCTATGTCCATTAAAATGGAAACAGGGTGTGTCTTCTTTTCTTAATAGACTGCAATGAAGTACATGTGAAAACAACCTCAAACAGCAAGTAGTGAGGAGAGAAACCATGAAATATTGTGAAGCACACATTAACACAGTGACGGTGCTGTACTATTCTCATGTTCAGTAATATAACAATGTAAAGAAGTGCATGGTTTCAATTGCAGATCTGAACAAAACAAGAGCAACTTTGAAGAAAAACAGACATTCGTTGCTGCAGTTAATTATGGATGCATCTACTGCAGTAGCAGTTGTGGCGTTTAATCAAAGTGCCATTTCATGTAACTTAACTGACCATAAAAAACTTCTGTGAAATATGGCTTTGTCAAACTGACTTTTTTTGCAACACTGGAGAGTCTGTGCTGTCCATGTCTTGTTTTAGAATAGAAAAGAGTTTATAGCCATTTGCACAAGTTGAAAAGAGGTTCAAACAGGTACACTGGAATTCTTGTGCGTGTCCCTGAGTCAGGTACTAATAAATCTAAAAACAAACAAACACAAAAGTGCCTATAAGGCAAAGGTGCAAGTGGTGCATAAGAGACACATTATACATAATATAAATAAATAAATAGTACAAATGCAAAGGCACTGGTGAAATAAAGGCAGGAATGAAAATTACACATAGGTAACTTTGAGGTAGTGTAGGCAATGTCTGAGTGGGTTGTGCAGTGAGGTATTTTCCCTCTTTAATGCCCCCTGCCACTAGCCTGACAGTGGCTGGGAAAAAGCTGTTGTGGAAGCGGGCCCTATGAGTGCTGATGCTCACAGGCCTGCAATGTCTCAGGTTGTAGCCTGAGTCCACCCACTGGGCTTGTCTCCTGCTGCGCTGTGTGAAGATGGTGTCCATGGAAGCGAGGTCAGAGCCGATGACCCTCTCTGCAGTTTTGATTACCCGCTGCAGCTTTTTCTTTTCAGCCAGGGTGGTGTTCTGATGGTGGTGCCTGATAAAGTACAGCCGCTGCTGGGCTCTTTTCACTGTGGCAACAGTGTGTTTTGCCCAGCTGAGGCTCTCTGTGATGTGAAGGCCAAGGAACTTGCAGCTGTTCGGTCCACCTCAGTTCCATTGACGGTGAGTGGCTGCAGAGGGGAGGCTCTCCTCCTTTAGTCCACAATGAGTTGTTTTGTTTTGTCTATGTTGAGAACAAGGTCGTTGTCCTGTGAACCAGGTCCCTGTATGCAGACTCGTCCTCTACTTTGATGAGGCCGAGAATGGTTGTGTCGTCTGCATACTTAATGATGACGTTATTGTCATGGGGGGAGACACAAAAGTCATATGTGTATAGGGAGAAAAGTATAGGGCTGAGGCAGCAGCTCTGCGGGGTTCCTGTGCTGACTGTAAGCTCTGCAGAGACCTTCGAACCCGTCCTCACCACCTGTGGACTGTCCACAGATATTCCCAGGTCAGCCAGCTTAGCGGTCAGCTTCAGCGGCCTGATCGTATTGAAGGCAAAGCTGTAGTCCAGGAACAGTAGCCGTGCGTAGGTGTTGTTACTGTCCAGGTGCTGGAGGGTGGAGTGAAGTGCCAGTGCTGCTGCGTCGTCCACTGATCTGTTGGATTGGTAGGCAAACAGACAGGGGTCCACTGTGACAGGAACCAAGGAGTTGATGTGGGTTAAACCAACTTTTCCAGACACTGTATGGCAGCCGATGTGAGCACCACGGGTCTGAGATCGTTCATTGTTGCTGTGTTTGATTTCTTGGGGATGGGCACTATCACAGAGGACTTAAAGGTGCGAGGGACAGTTTCCTGTGAGAGAGAGATGCTGAAGATGTCTGTGTACACCCCCGCCAGCTGCTCTGCACAGGACTTCAGGACCCTAGGTGTCACACAGTCGGGTCCCCGGGCCTTGCAGGGGTTCAGCTGCCTCAAAGCTCTGAGGACCTGTGTGTGTGTCACCTGCAGTGCAATCTCCTCTGGGTCACAGGGGGGCTTCAAAGGAATGTCTCTGTTGTGCTGATCTGGCATATCTGGCATAGTAACTGATGAGGTCGTCAGGCAGGATGGCATCTTTGACCATGGTTCTGTTTGCATCAGTTCTGTAGTTGGTCATTGACCTGATTCCCTGCCACATGCCTCTCGTGTTGTTCTCCCTGTAGCAGCTCTCAAGTCTCTGGGGATAAGTCCTCTTAGCAGCCCTGATGGATTTTTTGAAGCTCGTACCGGGCATGTTTATACTCCGTGATGTCTCCAGACTTGAAAGCTGCACACCACATCCTGATTTTGCTGCTAGGGCTTCTGATTGGGGGAAGCGCGAATAATCCAGGAGGGGATGCAGATGGAAGTGCACCAGGCAATATAGCTGCTAACAGCGTCCATATGTTTGTGAATACTGTCTGAGGCTTTCTTAAAAATGTTCATGTCTGTGGCCTCCAAGCAGCCCTGCAGTACCCCAAGTGCGTTATCAGAACACTTCTTCACAATCCTGACTGTGGTTTGGTCTGCTTTAAGCCTTTTGATGTAGGTGGGCCGCAGCAGGATGGCAAGGTGGTCACATTTCCCAAAATGTGGCTTGGAGACAGCGGTATAAGCATTTCTAATGTTGCTGTAGCATTTATCCAGAGAGTTGTTTCCCCTGGTTGATAAGTTGATAAGCTGGTGGAGTTTGGGGATGCTTTTCCATAGATCACAGTGGTTGAAGTCTCCCAGAATAACAAAACAGCATCAGGACATGAGTTCTCATGTATGCTGATCATGTTGTACAGTTCTCTGAGTGCAGAGTCCTCGTTAGCTGAGGGGGGTATACACTGTGCTCAGAATAATGCACTGCAGTCCTCTGGGCAGACAGAATGGCCTGCACGTCACAGTAATATACTCCACATCCTCAGAACATGATTGTGTTGGATGGACAGTGACAGGGAAAGCAAAACAACTGCAGATAGATCAGCTACTAATCAGTCCAACAGCGCCTATGCCAGTCGATGCTACAGTAGATTTTACATTATTAGATAAAAGGGAAGATAAGAACTTTGTTCGCAGTTCACAAACAGCATAAGCATACATTGATGTATGTATGTATGGGTACCAGCGCATACTGGGGTGACAGGAAATGAGATGGCAGACAAGGTTGCAAAGAAAGCTACAAAAAATGACACTATTGGGCTAAATGTTAGTATTAGTAGGAAGGAAGTCAAAAGTGTAATCAAATACAAACTAAAGGAAAGATGACAAAAGCAGTGGGAGGCAGAAAGGAGAGGGAGGTGGTGTAACAGAGTCCAGAGGTGTGCAGGGAGAGACAGGAGGGAGGAGACGGTGATCACACCACTCAGAAGTGGACATATACAGGGTTGAACAGCACGCTGCAAAACATGGGGAAACACAATGGTGGCTGTAACTACTGTGGTGATGAGGAAACGGTGGAGCATGCCCTAGTCCACTGTAGGAAATATGACATACAAAGGAGGCAGACGATACAGGACCCACCTCAGTAGGCAAAAGATACGGTTTGGTTTAGTTGATATGACACAAAGTGATTCAGCAAGTGAAGACATTAGGATTGTACTGAAATTCCTGAGAGCGGCCAAGTTGTTTGGACGAATATTGTTTTTTCTTTTTGATGAGAGTTAGGCATATCCTGATCCACACCCCTAATTGGTCGGTGGTGGTAATGCACTGAAACGATGTTTGCCAACTGCCATAAAGCCGGGAGGAGGAGGAGAAGAAGAAGAAGATGACTGTGAGGTTACCGTGTTGTCAGTGCTCCAGGATTGTTTGACCCTGTTCCTCCCCTGCATGTTTTACCGCACTCCGCAGCGTCGCGGTCGGCTCTGTAAACACTGCTGCCTGCCGGTGTTATGGCCTCGTCGGGGGTCCTCTGTCTGAGCCACGTTTCACGGTAACAGGGGACGGAGCAATCCCGGAAATACCGCTGAGTAGTCGACCGACTGATGAGGTCGTCCATCTTGTTAGCCAGAGACTGGACGCTGGCAAGAGGTATGATTGAGAGAGTTAGCCGTCCTCGGCTAACCAGTCGGCGGAGTCTGCATTCTGCTCCTCTCCCCCTTACCATGCTTCCGTGTCGGCCTTCAGGCACCAGGAGGTCCCCCTGCAGCGGCCTGCCCTGGTGACACTCCAGCATGGAGCTGTAGCTCCAGCAAGGAGTCCAGGACATTTATGTCAAAATGTCCCTCGTGGTTCAGTTCTCCCAGGCGGAAAAGAGTATCTCGATCGTACTTGACGCTAGCGCTCATGTGCCGCACAAAAACGAAACTAACAGTACAAATAAAACCTGACTCGGGGAGTGCCATCTAAAAAGCGCCCTTACTTCACAACTGCACATTAAACTGGTCATTGGAAATGTGGCTATAGTTAGAGTAAGTGGTTAAATTAAAGTAACCCATTATATTTCCACATTATGAATGAAAAAAGTCAAAATGCTGCGAGACTGCACTTACTCAAAGCTTTCAAGAGTAACTCTTGGGTGTGTTGGTACTGGACACAAGAGTGAAGGTCCCTGCAAACCAATTAAAGAAAATCACAGACGGAGACAACTGCAAAACAGTCTCTTAAATCAAGACATTGTGGTGGAACAAATGCAAAAAGGTGAATTGAAAACAACAGCAAACATTTCAGGCCATCACTATCACTATCAGTGCTACAGACATGAGTTTTCCACCAAACAGATACAGGCTGAATTCCAGTCCCACCCACTGACTTAGAGGCTTGTTCATGGGAAGTCCACAAGCGTGTGAGGGCTGTCCCATTCTCAGATCATCGAGTCAGTGAGTCAGTAAATGAGCCCTTTATGCCCCCCTTACTGTATGTCAGTATCGATGCTGATGCTGCAGGAAATTACCCACAGTTCATAGTGTTGTGAAGTCAAATACAGGGGATGCCGTCGGAACAGGAGTGTTGAAAAAACAAACAAACGTAGAGAGACAGAGAGAGCTCCAGGTTCCTTTATTGTTAATGGATGGATCAGAAAAAAGTTTACTGTCAGTATTAATGCTGCTCGTCACAACCGTGTGTAGGTCGTGATTGTTGTACGATGATTTGGTCAGATCTGATCCAAGAACAGCTGTTGTGAGTTTGTCCCTCACACACCTTGCATGTAGTAAACAGTAAATTATCAGTCCCAGACTGGACAGAGTCAACAACATTTTGTTGTCAACGAGAAAGTGAGGTCCCATTGCTCTTTATAGCATCTGGAGCTTCACAGACTCTCACACTCAGTCACTTACAGCTGATGAGAGTTCAGACAGTGAGGGTTCAGAGTCTTTGGGGGGCGGATTGGAACTGGGCCATAGACAGAGACAAAGGCAGGCAGCTGACAAGTGTGGTCCATCAGCCAGCTGGTTGGTTCTGTTAATCAGCTTAAAACAACTCCTGCCACTATAGGCCACAAATACATCTTGGTTTTCATGTCACTTTGTTTTTCATTCATTCATCTTTTGTACTGCTCATCCTCACTAAGGTCACAGGTGAGCTGGACCCTATCTCAGCTGACTTATGGGGAGGGGCAGCGTACACCCTGGACAGGTCTCCAGTCTATCGCAGGGCTAACATATACAGACAGACAACCATTCACACCTGTGTGCAATTTAGAGTTACCAATTAACCTAACCTGGATGTCTTTGGTCTGTGGGAGGAAGCCGGAGAACCCGGAGAGAACCCACGCATGCACAGGGAGAACATGCAAACTCCACACAGAGGGCAGGTTCGAACCCATCCTCTTGCTGTGAGGCGACAGTGCTAGCCACTGCACCCCCGCGCCGCCTTTTTCATGTCATATATGACAGATCACTGTCATTCAAAATTCTGGAAGGCAGGGAAAAACAGAAACAAAATGAATATGGTACATAATATAACAGCAGAGCCTCATGAAAAACTGTTATGTGGTGCATAGGTGAGCTATTCAGGTGAATGCTGGTCAAAGGGGGACTCAGGCTGACAAGACAGGTTAAGTATTTTGTTTAGCAGGAACCATATATATATATATATATATATATATATATACACATTTTTTTTGCTGCTCTTGTTGTTTTTCCCAACAGTATAGACGTTTTCTAAAAATGCTGGGTTCCAAAAAAGCTGTTTCAATCATTGCGTTATCGAACAGTTGTCTGTCCACTAGGGGTTTTACTCTTCAAATATTCCACAAAACCGAAACCACTAATCGATGCTGTGTGTCACAATCGAGTATTCGTCTTTTTCTTGTTTTTCTTTTTTCAAAAGCCTGGTGCTGTAATAAAGTGGTGAAATGGCATCTGCATTAATGATCTACAGCAGATATGCAGCTGGGGGCACTGTGGGCATGTGCAAGCAGGCACAGACTGATAGCCCACTGGAATATGTTGCTTTTTTGCACTTTCGTCATGGTGTTGCACTGTGGTGAGTAGGCTAAGTTTTGTATTTTTGTTTACAAACCTATATTTTCCGTTGATGACTCTATATCTTCCTAAATAACCATTTGGGTAAAATGTGTTATTTCAACAAACGACGTCTGTAAACTTCATGCAGCCTGTGCACATTTATGTTTATTGGCGAGATTGCTACAATTGTTTCACAATTCATATCGGATGCTGATCTTGTATTTCAAACAGTTTGAGCATGAGGCATATTCAGCGCTTTTGAAACAGCATCCAACCACTGAAGGTGAATATAACTTAAATTATGGCATGGTTGTTGTTGAAATTGTTTGAAAAATAATTTTGTATGTCATAGTGATGCTCAATCTGACTTTTTTTTACCTGATTATTAACTGTTAACTAACAAGTTTAAATGGCACTACTTAGAGTGGAGGAGTGTCTGACACAGTAAAAATGAAACCCTCGGGTGCTGTGCTGTGCTTATGAGTGACGAAAATATATTTAGAACTTATTAAAATGTATAGCAAATAATAGTGAGACTTCCTAATGTATAAAGGATTAACAAAATGTAAACACACACTGAATCTTCCCAAAACCTCCTCCACAATATGTCTATTTGTGTAAGTGAACAGGTGCCCATCCATGCTCTTTCTTTTCTTTCTCTATCTCTCACTCTGAACGAGGGTAAACAAAATTCACGCTTTTCCACAATGTATGACAGCAAATGCATTGTTTATTTATGGTCATTAACAGAGGCAAACTCAGTGTAGAGGGTTGGGGCTGGCAGCAGCGGTGATGCATTATTAAAAAAAAAAACAACCTTCCGGCGAATATTCGACTATTCGTCGACTTTTGGGAAGTAGTACTTGTCAATGCACTACTGTCCACTTATCATACATCTTGTCTTCTTTTACTGCTCTTGTTGTTGTTTTTCCAGCCATATTGATGTCCTCTACAAATGCTTTTCTTGTGTTGAGTTTTAAAAATGGCGCTTGTTTTTATGCTTTGTGTCTTGAGTACGTTGAGTATACCCTCAGCACAGAATAAACCTCAAGCCCCACCCGGGCCATTCTAAGTACTTACCCAGAGGCAGGGATTCATTTAGCCAGTAATAGTTCAGGGAGATGGTCCCTCAGGGGTGGTTCCTGCAGTGGAAACACACACCAACCGCCCCGGCCCTGTAAAATTACCCCGAAGGTCCTGCAGTGGAAAAGTCCCTAGGATGTGTAGATCTCTAAGCTCAATGAGGTTTCAGCTCTGAATATACAAACAGAAATTAAATGCAAGCAAAATATTCAGCCCATTAGTACCTGCATTAGGAACAGTCTAAGTATGCAGTGTGAGAATGGTTGCCACCTTCGATGTGTGAAAAACCCGGACAGACAGCACACCTCACACCTCATTCCTCTGCCTGAATTCATGGTGGGTTGCAGAGGTCCACAGCAGTTGTTGGGTTACTTCGTATTTCTGATATCAGTCAAATAAAACTACTCACATCGATACTCATATGAAATTGTGCAAAAGTCTAATATCATATTTTAGTTGCTTGAACAAGAGAACAATCCTGGGAAAACCAAGACGTGTGGCAACAGTAATGCAGGCCGATGACAACACAATGTGAGAAGCGACAGAACAACATGATGAACTTGTGCCTCTGAGGAACAGAAAGTAAGAGTCTGACTGCTGGACAATAGCTGCTGTCCAACAGGAAACAAAGCAACACAGAGCCATTCATCACCCAGATACATACAGTATACACTGAGGTCAGCCAAACTGAAGCCTATTGCCCAACAGCAGTAATCAGTAATACACTGCTTCCTGCCACATGTGGCATGTGGAGCAGCAGAGAAACATTAAGAAAAGAAAGGAAGAGGAAACACTTGAAGAATTAGAAAGACTGATGTTGTGTTTACTGGTGGATACCAGTAACTTTAGGTTTCATCAGAATTCACACAGTAACAGACAGTACACTGTCTCCCTGGAGTGGAACCAAACAGGGTGTTAGTCTGGTAATCTGTCCACACTCTGACTTCTCTGCTCTGCAATTTCACCATAAAATACATACAGTCAGGGCCGTACATATTGGAATATCGACATTGGGACAATTGGCTGCTCAGCTGTTCCATGGCCAGGTGTGTGTTATTCCCTCATTATCCCATTTACAAGGAGCAGATAAAAGGTCTAAAGTTCATTCATTTCAAGTGGGCTATTTGCATTTGGAATCTGTTGCTGTCAACTCTCAATATGAGATCCAAAGAGCTGTCACTATCAGTGAAGCAAGCCGTCATTAGGCTGAAAATCAAAACAACCCATCAGAGAGATAGCAAAAACATTAGGTGTAGCCAAACCAACTGTTTGGAACATTCTTTAAAAGAAAGAATGCGCCAAAAGACCCGGAAGACCATGCAAAACAACTGTGGTGGATGACCGAAGAACTCTTTCCCTGGTAAAGAAAAACCCCTTCACAACAGTTGGCCAGATCAAGAACACTCTCCAGGAGGTAGGTGTATGTGTGTCAAAGTCAGCAATCAAGAGAAGACTTCACCAGAATGAATACAAAGGGTTCACCACACGATGCAAATCATTGGTGAGCCTCAAAACCAGGAAGGCCAGATTAGAGTTTGCCAAACAACATCTAAAAAAGCCACAGTTCTGGAACAACATCCTATGGACAGATGAGACAAAAATCAACTTGTACCAGAGTGATGGGAAGAGAAGAGAATGGAGAAGGAAGGGAACTGCTCATGATCCAAAGCAAGCAAGCTGAATCCGATTGAGTATGCATTTCACTTGCTGACGACAAAACTGAAGGGTAAATGCCCCAAGGACAAGCAGGAACTGAAGACAGTTGCAGTAGAGGCCTGGCAGAGCCTCACCAGGGATGAAACCCAGCGTCTGGTGATGTCTATGCGTTCCAGACTTCAGGCTGTAATTGACTGCAAAGGATTTGCAACCAAGTATTAAAAAAGTGAAAGTTTGATTTATTATTGTTAATTTGTCCCATTACTTTTGGTCCCTTAAAAAGTGGGAGGCACATATACAAACTGTCGTCATTGCTACACGTTCACCTGATTTGGATGTAAATACCCTCAGATTAAAGCTGAAAGTCTGCAGTTAAAGCACATCTTGATCATTTCATTTCAAATCCATTGTGGTGGTGTATAGAGCCAAAAAGATTAGAATTGTGTCGATGTCCTAATATTCATGGACCTGACTGTACCTCACTATTTGAAAAGGCTTACAGAGATAGCACTGGTACATCCATGAAAGGAGGGGACACTGTGGTCGTTTGTGGTTGTGCGACAATGTTTTGTGTCTTTACTATTAGTATTGAAAAAATATTTTACTTACAGTTATTGATGATGAGTTCTTTCGACCTTAAAATAATGTTTCTAAACTCATTTAAGTGGTTGAAAAATGTTTAATAGGATGAATCGTGCCGCTGCTGCAGGCTGAGCGGCTGCACTCTGTAACTTTCCTGTGAGTAGGAACACAGCCCCACCTTGGTCCTGGCACACCACAGCTCTGCCATACTCGAGAGACCGAGCTCCAGCCCAGTCTTCCTGCTCCTCTCACCAACACATGAGGGCCCTGTGCTGGGCCACACGGCTGACCAGCCTCCCCTCCAGAGCTTGGGCGACACACAAAACCCTCTTTGCTTGGCAATGGCACCGTTATACAGCAACGGCAGTGGCAACAACAACAGCAATGGCACCATTACGGTTACCGGCAATGGCACCGTACTGGTACTGGCAACGGCAGCAGCTCCGGCAACAATTCAGTGTGGCCCTGCTCTGGCTGCAGCAGCAGCACAATTCATCCTATTAACTGTTTTTCTACCACTTCATTGAGTTTAGAAACATTTTAAGGCCAAGAAACTACATAGTGTTGCTTTAAATGCTGGTTTTTCAACCATATTGAACAGCTGCATTTTTTAGCTGTATACCACAGTCCACTGTCTGTTAGCGTGGTCATCTGGTCATCTGGTACTGCCACCTTTATATTTAGACACCTGCCTGAAAGCTTCAGGAACAGCCAATTACCAGGATGAAACTGTGGCTGCCGATGTCTTTTCAAGTTCAGTGAATTGGGTGGAGTGGTGGATCTGTAGATATTTTTTTGTTTTTGTTTTTTATGTGTGGTTTTGACAGCCACCTTTTTGCTGCAAATCTGACAAATAGGGCTCTTCTTTTTCATTTGGGTTAAAATCAGAGAGAGAGAGAGAGACAGGTAGAGTATTTTTATTATTAGCAGATCCATAAATGATAACAGGTGCAGACAGCACTATTCACATGAGGATTGTGTGTGTTGTAATCTGCCACGAAGAGTTTGGACAGAGAGCTGGACGGCTGAATTTATAGAAAGGGGCAAATAAACATATTGTTGAAAATACAGCATAGAAGAAATATAGGAGATGAACTGTGAGAAAGTAAATGCAGTTAGTAAATCAAGAAGAACAACAGATGAAGTGAAGAGAATATGACAAGGTGGATAACAAATTCATAAGGAGAACAAAAGAAAAACTGTCTGATAATAAAACCAGCTAGGCTAGGCAAGGTAGGCTAGGCAAGGCAATTTGTATAGCCCGTTTTTACAGTTTGTCTCAATGGGCTTTACACAGCATCATGACAACAGCAGATGCAGCTCACTGTCTGTGATGAGCAGGTAACTGGACACCAGCTGTCAGTCATTGGGCTGGAGGTGTGAGATGGCTGTGGCACTGAGCACAGGTGGGACACTCAGGAAAGGAACGCACTGGAAAAGAGACATGAAGAGGAGGACTTTGAAAAGTACCACTGAAAAGCAGTAGCTGAAATGATGCAGCTGTGAGGAAATGCAGGGACTCTGGGCATGGCATTTCTTGTGACTGACTCCAAATCAGCCTTCAGTTCATCCAACAATTCCAACATGACATGGCTGACAGGTGACAGGTGACTCGGAATTATGAGAACAACTTGTTCTCTGTACGTGCTCTACATCTCCGCCTCCCTGCAGCAGCCACTGTGTGTAATGCTGAGCTGATTAGCACCTCCTTTTCAAACATATTAAATTCAGACACAGTCATCACCTTATACCTCCAGACTTAGTGAATCACATTTTTTGTGCTAAATCAAGCTATCTGCATTTATTCCTCCCAGCATTTTGCTCACCTGGACAGAAACACATACTGCATAATCTTTCAGGCAAAGGTGCTAAATGTTGTTTTGGACATTTGAATAATTCTATCCTCAGTGTGCACCATGAGTAGATCATCTTGCATATTTGTTTGCAGGTGATATCAAGTTGCAATTAACATCCCAACGTCAATCATCATGGGCTTTCTTATTTCTCTCAAGCACGTCAACAGCCAAGCTGTGAACCTGCAGTGACCAACAAATAACAGTTCAGAGTATACATTTCCATTTTCAATTGAAGAGCTGACAAAGGCTGGGATATGTTTATAATCTGAGGTGCAGGTCAAAGACATTTAAATATAGTATAAGATAAATTTGCCTGCTGATTGGAGTTACATGTGTCACTTGAGAGCCACCATATTTACATAGTGAAATACGAAATTGAAAGGAAAGAAAGTTTAAAGTACATTGTGCCGCAATAGTAACAAGGCTCCATCACAAATATCAGTCTTCTCTTCCCTGGGTCACATCTACCATAGTCTGTGAAGGTTCTCAGTCATCCAGGTTTCCCCTCTGTGCAGTGGCGGTTGGGAAGGATGGTAACCTCAGCATCGAAGTTTACCAGAAACCCACACACACGGACCAGTACCTCCTGTTTGATTCCCACCACCCCCTGGAACATAAACTGGGAGTTATTCGGACTCTACAACACTGGGCCCAGGAGGTTCCATCGAGTGCAGAGGGGAAACAGAAGGAAACATCCCACATCAGAACAGCCCTCCAAGCCTGCGGCTACCCTAAGTGGACCTTTGTCAAATCATCAATAAAACGCCGGAAACCAATAACTGAGACAGAAAAGAAAATAGAAAGAGCACTGTCATACCATATGTGGCAGGCCTGTCTGAGAAATTCAGAAGGATCTTCCAGAAACATAACATCCGGGTCAACTTCAAACCAGGCCAGACACTGAGACAGAGGCTGGTCCACCCCAAGGACAAAACACCCAGGCATAAACTCAGCAATGTTGTGTATGCTGTCCAGTGCAACGAGGAGTGCTCAGACCTGTACATAGGTGAAACCAAACAGCCCCTCCACCGGCGCATGGCCCAACACAGAAGAGCCACATCATCAGGCCAGGACTCAGCTGTACATCTGCATCTACAGAAAAACGGTCACTCCTTTGAGGACTCCAATGTCCATGTGTTGGACAGGGAGGACAGATGGTTTGAGTAAAAGAAGCCATCTATGTCCACTTAGAGAAACCATCTTTGAACAGAGGTGGGGGCCTAAGACACCACCTATCAGCCACCTACAATGCAGTCCTGGGAGCTCTCCCCAGGAAATTTAAACCCCAAACACACCTGGGGAAATGTGACTCAAAGGAACCTCATGGAACCAGGAGTGTCGACTCCTGACTCCATGACTCCAGAGCTACATGAAACCGGGAATGGAGGGAACATCACATGACCCCCCCCCCCCCAGTTTCGGGGGTGTGGTCATGTGACTCTAGTTTCACCCGAAACCACCACTCAGGGTTTAAATACCTGGCTCTCCTGCAACAGTCTCAGAACTGAAGAAGCCTCTTGGATGAGAGGCGAAACGTCTTCAAACAAGATAAGAAGTCCAGTTGCCTTATTTTCTACAACCCACAGGATCTACCATAGTGTTAAAGCTGATCTGACCCTGATCGCTGTGGCTGAAACACAGTAAACATATGACACAGGTGTGTGTGTGTGTGTGTGTGAAGTAAACAAAGGCTGAACCAGGAAATAGCCAGTTACTCAGAATCTTCTGTATGTCACAAGGATTCCCCCATGTTGCTAGCATTAGTCTGCTTTGAATAATTACCTTCCCTGGAAAGCCTGTTTACAAATGTACCACAGAGTTTCCCAGCAGCATCTCGTTTCACACTCAGAAATTGGTTTCGCACTATGATACCCTTCATCTACCAGATAGGTCATAATGAGACTGTTTGTATTAGTCAAGTCAGAAGATTAGTTCAACCAAATTCTAGTATTGTGTTTTTGGATTTCAATTTTGGATGGGCCATTTAATAAAGAAATTAATACTAACATGCATAGAATTGGAAATGACTCCTGCCAAACTAGTTTGTCTCTATATTGTCTTGAAAGCACACACCTTTTATGTTGAGACGAGTGTTGAATAGATTATAGTATGTATATATATATATATATATATATATATATATATATAGTACTCCTCCTGCCGCTTCTCATTTTCGTGCGGTGCGCGTTCCAGTTTGTGGGGGCGTGGCTTGGACGAACACACTGACGGGAGGGGGAGGAGGGGGAGGAACTCAGAGGAGGTGCAATTTTCAAATCTTGCTAGCTCTCTTGCTAGCTCTCCAGGATTACCAACCCCAGCTTTAAGTCTGTTTTTGTAATGTCACAACTTCACTGGAAGACCCTATTTGGCAACTCGCCTGGCTCTGGCCTCAGTGCCCACTGCCCAGTGGTAATGTGAGAGGAGCTGTGTCACTATGCAGCAACCTCTCGATATGTTGACCAATCTCAGCGGAGTCGCGGGGGGTCGGGGGGTGGCCTGAATCCGAGCGTTTCAGAGCGAAGCAGGAGAGAGCCAGAATGGAGGAGTACACAGACAGCTTGTATGCGATAAGTATGGAGCTTTTTTTATCAATCGAAACTTTCAATAGTGCCCCAATGGGATACAATACCATATTAAAGCCCCTGAAATGAGCATAATAGGTCTTATTTATTAATTAAAAATAAAAGTTAAGAAAATATGTTCAACCTGTCATTTAGGATGGGCCAGTTGTACAAGTGAGGGGGCCCAGGCCGGTTAGGCCCACCCATAATGCCGCGCATGCTAACACCAGATAAAAATGATTTCAACTCAAATCCATTTTTTGTCACATAGACTTTCATCCTGCATAGGATACACTGATGCAATCCACACGGGGCTAGAGTTAGTGGGCACACTAATGGTGGCCAATTCACACTGAATTGGATTCCTATGTCAGATTTATTGTATTTGTTAAGTATTTCTTTATGTTTAATTCAATTTTTGTTCAAAGTTTTACATAGTTTAAAGCTCCAACAAAGAACTTTCATTTTGTGTTTTTTTGGTGACCCCAGTGGACAAAGGCGATAGGATTCTCTTTGCGGATCCCGTCCCAATATCAGCCATGACGAAAATATAGCGCCGGTCTGAGTGACATACATCATTTTGTCGTCCATTGGTGGGCCAACCCGTCCACTGGCTCCCAAAGGTAAAGAGTTACACTACTTAGAAACAGCTCATCTTCCCACCGATGGCCTCATTTGCTGTCCTAGGTCACACAGAGACATCAGCAGAAACAAGAGACTTTTGCACATCCAGTTAAAAGTTCCTTATAGCGGCTTTAATGTCTCCCATATTCCAACCACTCCAGTGTCAAAATATGACGGAGATGCTGCAGCATCTTCCATACTCTTAAGACTCAGAACCAGGGCCAGATTAATACATTTCTGTGCCCCGGGCAACAAGACTCAAGGGCCCACCCCAAAGCAATGATCACAAAGTTGCTATCATCATCAAGAGCATATATTTCTATGCTAACAAATCAGGGTTCTGTATGTCTCAGTACAGAAGGAAGTTTACAGAAAAATGGCTTGGTTACAGATACACGAATGTTTAACAGCTTTGTACAATAGATCTGTCGCAGAACTTACAGAGAAATTATTAAATGTTTGATATGAAATGAAGAAGACAGTACTAGTCTATTGAGCATGCAAACATCATCATAGGAGACACTTAAGTTCAAGCCAGAGATTAATTGTGCTACAATTTAAAATTATCGGATATCACCACCATTGCCATAAGAAGCAGGCAATTATTGTGTATGGGAAAAAAATAAACCAAAGGCTACCCTGTGGCATGCAATGCAAAGTCAAGATCAACAATCTATGCTGATGCACTACTATTATTTCTTACATTCTTTTCTTTTAATAAATGGGCCTTTAATGACTGTGTGAACTTATACACAACATTATGCTTTAGCTTTACACTGACTTGTATCATCAGAACAGACATGTGAATGTGCGGTTCCACTGCAAGTGCCCTGAACAAAAAACGGTCACCGCCAACACTGACTTTTGCTGCTGTGGGTGCTGAGCGCTGTGAGCGCCGCACTTCATAGGATCTGTAGACCATAGAAAGTAAACACTGGGAGCAGAAAAAGCATGTCTGGATGACATGGCCCCATTTAAGTTGAACTGGAAAGTCAGAAAAGATCACTGTTTCATTAGGGCTAGACATTTGTTGCAAGGTATGCTAACAGTACAATTTTCTGTGCAAGAGCACAATGAAAGTCTTTGGGCTGCGTGCCTTTTAGGTATGTTTCTGGGTTATATCCATAGTCCCCCACAACCATGTTTACCTGAGAGGGACTGATCTATTTTTTTTTTTTTTTTACGTCTGGGGGGAATCTATGCAGTATTTTCAGTTGCATTATTCTGAATCTCATGCATTTTGATACTGAATGCCAGATTCTATTCTGTTCCTGTGGGGTAGGTGAGATGCCTAGGTTCCCAATCAATGAATCGTGGTGGATGACAGTTCAAGTCACCTTACACAAACTGAATTTATGCCACAAAGTGCTGATATGTATGTCTGATATTTAGGTAAATGAGAGAGTAGTATCATTGTCGCATTTATTTGACAGACACTTTTATCAATGGAGACTAACAGTGCAGTGGATTCAGACCAAGCAGCAACTTCTGGGGATGGAAGTGAAAGAAACCTGTACTTCCTCTTCTTGGGTTAATAATCTTCCTATGTTAATATATCCAACCATAGAGTAGAAATAAGCATGTTTAGAGTCTGGTACAAAACAGAAGGTAACCATGGCTAATGTCATTAATTTTTATATAACACACATTTCAATTCTTTATTAAGAATGGTGACTTTGGGAACATTCCGAACGGCTTTCAAAAGTGGCAAGGGAAACTCTACGCTATAGCTATAACCCTGTCTTACTTCCATCTAATTGTATATACAGAGCAGGTTTTAAACAGGTCTCCCATTTTTTTTAAATCTCTGAACAATCTCCTTGATCCAAAATGGTTGGGTTTCAAGAGCCACTATAGTGAAACTAGACTGCTCCTCCAGTGTGTCCTGGCAGTGCAGTCCCCCAAGGATCAGTCCCAGGATCCCTCCTCATTGTAGTATACACCACCTCCTTGAGCCCAGTAATCTCCTCAACACCCAGCTGCACCTATCATTCCTCCAAAACAACTCCAGTGTCTCTAATGGATCTAAGTGCCTCTGTGATACATCTGCATGGATGAAGTAATACCCCTTCAACTGAACCACTCTATGAATCTGTCTCTTCATCATCATATTAAAGCTGAGGTTGGTAATCCTGTTCAGAAACACTTTTTGTTATACTGGGTGAAATGGTCCTTCTACCCTCTGAGTAATCAATACATTATGTATCAGAAAAAGGAACGAAAATAATCAGTCCTCTGTGGCAGCTGCAGGACTGACACAACTCCGACCAATCCAAGCTCCTCAGTGCGAAGAGCAAAAACCAGTCAGATGCCTTTTATGTCTAGTTCTGTATCCGCCCCCTCTATCCCTGCCTCCTACACGTGTGCACAATCTTCACGTGTCGCTGTTGCCAGAAGAAATCAGCGTACAGAGTTACAGCAGAACGGATTTCAATGGCTGAGAAAATGCAGCCCCAGTTACTACTTCCACCGTTACTTGTAACGGCTCGCCCCAAGAAAACGGCAAGGAAGAGAAAGCCGGAGGCGGAAAAGGCTGCTAATAAAAAGGCTCTGGATAAAGCCAGACGTCAAACCAGAGTAAACATCGGTGTTGCTTTTGTGGAGACAACTGAGGGATTTGAAGTGATGCTGAGGTTGCTCTCTTTCTGTTGGACAGGTAATTATATGCTTTGCTTCGGGGAGGATTTGTTATTTTTATGAAATGTGTAACTTTTGCTAACGTAGCTACTTTTGTAGCTTGTATTAGCCTAATGCTAATATTAGCTTCTCTGTGGGTTTAAAACGGGTCGGTGACGCTAGTATTAGATTATAGTATATATATATATATATATATACACATATATATATATATACATATATATATATATATATATATATATATATATATATATATATATATATATATATATATATATGTATATATATATATTACTCCTCCTGGCGCTTCTCATTTTCGTGCGGTGCGCGTTTGTGGGGGTGTGGCTTGGACGTACACACTGACGGGAGGGGGAAGGGGGGGTGGAACTCAGAGGAGGTGCAATTTTCAAATCTTGCTAGCTCTCCAGGATTACCAACCCCAGCTTTAATATAAAATTTTGCCTCTTAATCTCCACCTCTAAGGTAACAAGAACCCTGAGTGTCATGTTTGATAACCAGCTCTCAATCATGCTGCTTTGCTCTGTACAACATCATAGAAATCAGACCTTACTTAACACCTCTCACCTCCTGGTCCGGGCCATTGTTATCTGGCATGATCTAGAATGCAGCAGCTCTACTACTACCACTACTCCACACTGGCTATCAACATCTAATTGAAGTCACTGATGCTAACTACAGAGTGGCTTTGTCTGCACCATCTAATTGAATTCAGTCATTCAGCCTTATGCTCCTTCTCCACCACTGCATTTCTCCATTAAATATTGTGTGATGATGCATCCCTGCACACATGACAATCTCAGTCCAGTCAGTTCTCATCTGTGGAACAAACTACAGAAGCCTATCAGAGCAGGACTTCCCTCTCTCTTCTCTTGAGAACTCATCTCCTCTGAGAGCACTTCCTTTTCTTGAGCCTTAATATGTATAACTAGCACAATGGTGCACATCCTAAATATAATCCTGCACTTTAAATAGATGCAGCACTGAGGTTTCTACTGCACTTAATCTTACTGATGTTCCTCACTTGTAAGTTTGATTAACATGTCTGCCAAATAACTAAGTGTAAATGAACAATGATCAAGGGCTGCCACCTTCGGTGTGTGATAAATGCTGACACTGACAGGAGCTACATTTCTTAAACAAATGAAGTCCTTTTTTTATTCTTCTGAGAAAAGCTTCTCTGAACAACAGCAAGTTCTTTCATTGAGTTTCAGAGTGTAAACCACCTTTTGACCTTTTACTACACAGAAAAAAAAAAACAAAACATGAATGAGGCACTTACCGCAAAGAGTAGAGGTTACACACCAAACCACATGTACTACTGTAAACCAGTGTGAAAGAAATCCTTCCATTTTCTGTTAAGAGGAAGTACATATGGCAGCAGACTGTGTAAGTGTTTAAAGGCTGATGAGGCTGAAACATCAACAAACTGAGTCAGATTTCACACACAAATTCCAGTTTTTTTTTTATCTGCGATAAGTTTATGTTTTAACCTGCATTTTGTGGTTGATTTCCACAGAACATGGGTCCTTCCAGAGAAATCACTGACATGGTCATGCTATCGATAAATGAATGGGGTGAAAGACTGACTGAAAGGTAGATGGCCAGGATTTCATTGAGTAAAACGGGATAGGTGTGTATGTGTGGGCACGCTTCTGTGTGACATCATACGGTCTGCATTATGAGTGTAAGTATTTCTCAGTCAGTGCATTTCCTCGCAACTGAGAGGAAACATTTGTCTTGGCACTCCCTGTGTCCTTAGCTTTACTTAATGAGTAACTATGCAAGATGTTTACCTTAAACAGCTCCAGAGTAATTGTGATGGTTGCATACAGGACTTGTAACTTGTTACAGGGAGAATGGAGGGTCTCTGCCTTCCACCTAGTCTAGTTCACCTGTCTCTTGGTTGAAAACGAACCTCGCAACATCAGTGCCTCCACCCCAGTGTCCCAGCTCTCTTATCACCAACATAAACGTCCCATTATCTGTAATCTCTTGTTTATGACCAATAAGACTACACAAATATACACATTGTAAAACGTATATGATAAATAACGTTATCCACTGCTCCATGGATTGGCTTCATTAAAAAACTAATGCACATGGCTGGGGGGGTCGGGGAGTGTTAGCAAAGCAGTGAAAAAGCGACCGCACTTTCATAGTTCTCCTTTAAACTTTGATTTAATCTAATGCTTCAGTTGCAATAATGTCTTTTTTATTGGTTAAAGGAAATGCAAACATGCTAGATGTTAGACGTTCAGATCAATACCTGTCTGCACATGAAATATGAAGCTACAGTCAATACCCATTTAGTTTAACTAAAAAATGTGGAAACAGGAAAATAGTTCCAACCAAGTTAACCACACTTAACACATATATACACATACATCACACAGTGTATGCACGGTGGACAGAGCCACATTTGCAGAGTCAGTAATAACCCCCCCCGACTCTCCCCACCCCTGTCACTGACAGCTGGCTGACCTGCATCTGTAGTCATGAATTCTGGGTAGTGACACATAGGTTGAGACATCTGGTAGTGAAATAAATCAGAGACTTGTTAGAAAATTCTCAGTCAAATCTAA
The DNA here is from genome assembly GCA_021432705.1 of Caranx ignobilis. Classification (NCBI taxonomy): domain Eukaryota; kingdom Metazoa; phylum Chordata; class Actinopteri; order Carangiformes; family Carangidae; genus Caranx; species Caranx ignobilis. Next base: position 20,382,880 of record MU269990.1, read on the forward strand.
ACACAGATGTGAGACATATACAGCTCTGTTTCCATGACATGAATCAATGTTCTAAATAGATCATGAAGAAGAATCTTCCCCATTATCATCAAGTTCAGATATTTCACCCAAGTGATTGTCTAATTCTACTGCCTGAAAGACATTATACTCTTATTTGATTCATTTAAAGCTGATGGGATGGGAAACTTCCATGACTATTAGCTGTTTTACATCTCTGTGTCACTTACACTTATCTATACAGTAACAGACAAATAGGACCCTTTGACAATGTTATATTTCTTTAAGTGTTTTATTTAATGAGGCTTTACAGAGTGATTAAAGATGCAGGATGTCTCTCCATTGTGCTCAAGTCATTGGGCAACTTAATGATGTTTGTCATGTAAACAGTGAAGCTTTTGTACAAAGTCCATGTACAACTAATGTAGCTGAGGAAATCTTCTTAGCTGAGTGTCTGAGGTTAGTCATAGTCGTATGTATTTGTGGATGTTAAATATTTATATGACCAGTGAGCAAAAGAGCGTGATTCAAAAAGAGCCAGTTACCAAGAACAGGAGAGGAGGAAAGGTGATATTATCAGTAGCTGTGATTTCTGTGGAAAATAGGCAGCTGGAGCCAAATCTGATTATTTCATCACTCCAACTGTCAGCGGCTTCAAATGCTTCAGTGTCACAAGTCAGGCAAGTCTGGAGCTATCTGGAACTGACGCCTACAAACAAAGCTGCACAGTTCTACACTCCTACAGTGTCATCTGGACCCAGCCCAGTGTCTGATCATGTCAGGAAATCTTTAGTATGAACACAGAGAATGGATGTAATGTTTGACCCAACTGTCAGCTATTAGTCATACTACTGTAAATGTGCATTAACCTCTGTGTATGGATAAGCAAATCTTTTCATTTGTCACATCAAGGCAGAGTAACCGCCAGCCAAGTCAAAGTCAAGCTTTTTGGCTTGTGTTGAACTCACACGTCTGTTGATACTAGAGGAGAAAAAGCTTTTATTTTTCTTTTGAAGCTCAACTTCAGTAGCCCTTCAACCAAAACAACTAAAGATCCTTTATCTGTTTTATGTGAGCAAACATTTCCACAGGAAAAAAGATGTTTGTCAGGATGTGAAAAGATTTGACTCATTTGACTTGAGGAGAAATTGTAACTTATTTTCATGGTCTGTTCATCAGGCAAATTGTGGTCTTTACTGTCTGTGGTGTGTGTTTTCCCACCAGGTGTCACTTCTGTGACATTCAGGCACTGAAACAGGAAACAACAAATCGAAGCTGGTAAAGTTAGGTCTCGCTTCATCCAACTCCATCACTGAGGCTGACGTCAGTCTTCATAGATGAGTTCACTTGCGAGAACCACAGTGATTGTAAATTATAATTGTTGCCCACAGACCAAAGACTGTAATGATAAAGCTTTCAGATGGCTGGGAGAGCAACAACTTATCAGCACTGTATAATTTTATTTTCTCATGCATATTTAGCAACAATAATGGGATGGTATGAGATCTTAAAGAGGAACGATGCAGGATTTTTACCTTAACTATTGTGAGGACCAGCTGTCCACGCCCTCGTCGCCAACCCCGGTGTGCTGTTTGCACCCGATTCGCCGGGGTGGTTATGGCGCCGTTTTTATTCTCCGCCTCACCTGACACTCGGGTGGCTGCTGGAGAGAGAGAGAAAGAGAGAGAGAGAGAGAGCGTCACAGCGGCGTCGGAGCTCCTATGCTCATAAGTAAGAAAGTGAGTCGTTAATCCTCACCGTTTTCATCACCCCGTCAGGCTACGACCTCCAAATCCACCGTTCCTGGCCCGGACTTAAACAGCATTCCGCAATTCAATTCATTCCGAAGTTCCTCCACGCATCTTCGTACACTGGACTGACTGACGAACTGACACGACGTGACAAAGTGACGTAGGCCTACTGCCTTGCACCACTCAGGTACCGAGACGTTTTTTTTCTCTCTGTTGCAAAGAGTTGTTTTTCCCCTCGGCCTGAGTCGTTTTTCTTTGATCTTCTGGAGTTCCCTTCGTGTTTGAAGGCGTTTTTTTTTCCACTCTCTTTTTTTTTTGTTTTCCTTATTTAAAAAAAACTGAACTGAACTGAGTTTTCATGAAAACCGGTACTGGAGTTTTGGACTTGGAACTGCTATTGTTTCGTGAATACAAATAATTTGTTTTGAGCTGCTGGCTTGCTTGTGTGTTTTATTGTTGTGCCCTGAGTGAGTCGTTCACGAATGGTATAGAAGGGATACATCAATGAATGAAAGTGTATTTGCTGTGTGGGTTTCACTGTTGTGGGTTATAATTCTAAACAACCAAACAACCAACACTTGACCGACAACGAATAAAAAACAAAACAAAACAAACATCTCATATGTCAGGAGAGAGACCTGGCTGGCACCCCAAAATTAACCCCCCCAGACACTACAAGTGCAAACCGTCACACTATGCTACATACTTTTTACCTTAATTAAACAGCTTCAGAGTAATTGTGGTGGTTAGATAAATGACTTGTAACTTGTTACAGGGAGAATGGAGGCTCTCTGCCTTCCATCTAGCGTCTCTTGGCCGAAAACCAACCCTGGGACCCGATGTCCCAGCTCTCGTCGTGGCAGCACTGCTACACAAATGCGCCCCGTAACCCGTAATCTCTTTTTTTTTCTTTTTATCACAGATAAGACAATACACAAATATACACAACTAACAAATGTATATTACATAATGTTATCCAGCCCTCCATGGATTGCTTTCTCGCCAGCTTTGTTGAAAACAAGTGCACATGGCTGGGAGGAGGGTTAGCAAAACAGTGGAAAAGTGACCGGACTTACATAGTTCCCCTTAAATGTTGCCATCAGAAACTCCACAACGATCAAGTAAGTAGTTAAGCACTGAGCAAGGTTTTCAAAACACATGACATAGACAGGATCTTCAGATTTTTCACTGGTGCTGTTTTTAGAGTTGTGTCAAGTCCAGTTTATTCATTTAGTCCCAATTAACAACAGAAATGATCTTGAGGCACTTAACAAATAGACAAAGTGTGGACCTTTTCTTCATTAGTACAGTAGAGTATTTAGACCCAACAGTTCGCATGAAGATTCCATCGATGGCAGAAACTACAGCAGGAGTGAAACGGGGAGGTCAGAGAGAAAGAGAGATAGACAGAGATAGAGGCTCACAGCCTTAGTGTTTGTGTTCTTGAGAGAAAAAACAAAAGATTAGCCATCCACCAGTGTTCATTGCTTGCCTTTTATTCCAGTGTCCGTTTTTGCTGCTCTTATGTTGGCACAAACATGAAATTAAAATGAAAACATGTTTCTAAATTAACAACCAAACAAATTCAAAACAGCGGCCAAATGCTCTCAACATCAACAGGAACAGTCCTGTATATGTGTGTGTGTGTGGGGGGAGTGTTCACACTCATGAGTGGCATTGTAAGGACGGATCATAGGCATGACATCTGTGGCATGTCAGGCTTGCTTTATTGTCTTTAGTGGCAGGTTAGGTTAGGGGTGTCGTGTGTGTGGTGTGTGTAAGGGGGGGTTGTGGCAGTGGATGGGTGGGTGAGTGGGTGTGTGTATGTGTTAGGGCTGCATGATTATGGCCAAGTGCCAAGTGACATAGTTGCTCCCGTGTGTCCTCCCAGTGGGGCATGCCCAGAACACCTCCCAAGGGAGGCGTCCAGGAGGCATCCAGTACAGATGTATCCAAGATCTAGTTGTTTCAGTCATGGCCCAAAGTTCATGACCATAGGTGAGGGTAGGAACATAGATTGACTGGTAAATTGAGAGCTTCGCTTTTCGCCTCGGCTCCCTCTTCACCACGACAGACCGGTACACCAACCGCATCACTGCTGCCACTGCACTGATCCACCTGTCAATCTCACGTTCCATCCTTCCCTCACTAATGAACAAGACCCTGAGATACTTAAACTCCACCACTTGAGGCAGGAGCTCTCCTCCGACCTGGAGGGGGCAATCCACCTTTTTGCAGTCGGGAACCATGGTCTTGGACTTGGAGGTGTTGATTCTCATCCCATTCCCTTCACGCTCGGCTGCAAACTGCCCCAGTACATGCTGAAGGTCCAGGCTCAAAGGAACCTCAGGACAACATCATCGGCAAAAAGCAGAGATGAAATCGAGTGGTTTCCAAACCGGACGCCCTCTGGCCCTTGGTTATGCCTAGAAATTCTGTCCACAAAAACAATGATGGTGACAAAGGGCAGCCTTGCCGCAGTCCAACATGCACTGGGAACAGGTCTGACTTACTACCAGCAATGCAAGCCAAGCTCCTGCTCTGGTCTTATAGAGACCGTACAGCCCTTAGCAGAGGGCCTCTGACCCCATACTCCCGAAGCACCTCCCACAGAATGCCGCAAGTCGAATGCCTTCTCCAAGTCCACAAAACACATGTGGACTGGTTGGGCAAACTCCTATGAACCCTCAAGCACCCTGTGGAGGGTATAGAGCTGGTCCAGTGTTCCACGACTGGGATGAAAACCACATTGTTTCTCCTGGATCCAAGGTTCAACTATCAGTCGATTTCTCCTCTCCAGTACCCTGGAATAGACTTTCCCAGGGAGGCTGAGGAATGTGATCACCTGATAGTTGGAACATGCCCTCCAGTCCCCCTTCTTAAATAGAGGGACCACCACCCCAGTCTGCCAAATATGATACAATAAATGCTGGATCTATGTCTCTACAATTATTACTAACCATGCTGGCATATGCAGGCATCTCAGACACAAGTCTGGCCTGGATCGGTGAAATCCTGTCCTCAATCACATATCGCAGCTTGAATCGTGGATCCAGAGCAGAGGCCATGTCAAGCAGCTCTTGTATCTCAGGATCCTTATATTTTTACTCCAGGTAAGTTAGAATTGACATGAAATGACATACTTCTCACTGGACAGTGCATCAGTAAACTCAGTCATAGGGTGGAGGGATTTGTTAATGGCTTCCAGGACATCAGTGCCTTGCCATATTACAATGAGATGTCTGGACTTTCTGTCAGATGACAAGACTTGAGAGATAGCATTCTGTTGCTCCAGGACCCTTTCAGTCATTGCCTGCCTTGATTCTCACCCTTGTAGGGCATTTAGTCTTCAGTCCATGTTCTGAAGCTTCAACTGCTTTTTACACCTCCAGCTGTAGGAGAAACTGCTCTGTTTTTGCAGATCTGCACAGCACAGTCAATCCGAGGATCTCTCATTGCATTCTCTATAAAAGAACATGAGACTCATACGTAAAATTAAAACAGAATAAAACCTTGCATACACTTCTTTTTAACTCTTTCATTTTCATGTATTGTTTTAAGATGTTTTATTCCAATTACTATTCCAATTACGTTTATTTTATTTTTCCCCTTATTTTTCTGTTAATTTATCTGGTCATTTGTAAAGCTAAATACTTACATATATGAACTTATATACTTATATGAAATTTATATATTTATATTATAATTTATATACTTATATGAAATTAAAGAAATTGCACAGATTACATACAATTAATGATTATGTTCATTTAATCGTGGCAGCCAAAATCGTGATCGGGATTAAAATTAAAGCAACATTATGTAGTTAAATAATGTTTCGTGGCGGCTGCAACTGCACTCAGCAACTTTCCTGGGCGGGTAGGAACACAGCCCTCCCACCTGCTGCTGTGAAAGAGAAGAGTGCGAGTCCAACCTGCTTTACGAGCATCCCCGGGGAAGCACCTACGTGAATTTGTTGATGGAGCTGGTAATCAAACACGAACACAGAGTTTTGTGTGTCGCTGGAGCTCTGGAGGGGGAGCTGGCTGGCTCTGCGTCCCAGACCAGTGCACTCATTTGCGGGTGAGAGGAGCAGAGAGACTGGGCTTGAGCTTGAACAAAATCCAACTCAACACACAACACTGCTCCAATATTTAGGATGTCCATGTTCAGAAACTACATAGTGTTGCTTTGAATAATTGTGCAGCCCTAGTATGTGTATGGAGATGTTTTCCATTTGATGGATGAACATATTACAGTCTTACCCATCCAACAAAGATAACAAATTTTTATTTAACCACTCAAAATTCGATGAAAGCGGTGATCGCCAATTTTATATGTTCAAATACCTAGTGTGGAGGATGTCATGAACACAATATTTATACTTAATTTAAGCTTCAGAATGGTCAGTGAACACTGGAAGAGGGCTGTCATGCTGCTGCTGCTGCTGTGATTTATAGGAAGTTTATCTAGTTTCACTGCAGTGAAAAAAAACTGTTGTCTGCTGCCCCATTGAAGTCCATGGACACTGAGCTTCGGCAGGTTTAATGCACTGAGACACCACAGGAATGTATGAGAAGAAAATCAGTCAGTCGACCTGTGATAAGAAGCTGATTCTGAACAAACTCATCTTAGAGTTGAATGTGACTGTTCCCAGTCACATGGTGTGAGAGGCTGATGTGCTGTTACTTTTTAAGTAGATCACTTGACATTTTAGTGATTGTTCTTCCTCCCTCAAGGTATCCTCACCCTGTCTCCCTATAGCAGCACTTGCAGAAGTTCTGTGCTGAATGTCCAGGCCACTTATAAGATCATCCATTCTTGAGTGTTGCACTAGGTTGTCGATTCTTTTCTCAAGGCTTTTTTTTTTAATTGTTTGACTTCATACAAGAGTTCAAGGAGCATTGTTTGCTGTCTGTGTCAGATTTGAGTTTTTAACAGGACCCAAAATGGAGACCACGGCCCCATTTCAGAAAGCAGGGTTAACAAACTCTGAGTTAACATTTAAACTCTGGGTTGACTGACCCTGAGCTGTCAAACTCAGAGTTTCCGGTCTCTGAACAGGTGATAACAGTTAGTTCAATCAACTCGGAGTTGATTTGACTCATGCATGCGGAGTTAAAAAGCCCTCATCAATGAAACAAAGATAACGCAATTCACTATGGCAAAAAGTCTAAAAAAACCCCACACATGTCCTATTTCTCCCCAGTGGAGTTGGACATTCTTATGCATTCCTATTCAGAATATGCACACATGTTCAAAGAAAGAGCAACAGTCGCTGCAGCAAAGGATTGTGAAGTGGCATGGCAGAAGATTGCTGACAGAGTCAATGCGTGACTATTAAGAATTAACTGAATTAATTAAAAAATGTTTTGTTCAACATGTTCAACATTTATATCCTATTTGTGTGTTTGTGAAGACAGGTGCAGTCCAACAGGTGCCAAACGTACTTGAGAGCAGCTGAAGATGAAATATAAAAACATCATACAGACCCTAAACAGCAGTGAGTGGCTGCATTGAACATGTGTTTGAATTAAAATCTTATTTTATCTTAATTAAATCTTCTAGGCAAAAAAGTCAATGTTTCAGCTGTCCCAACACTGTCAGTCTTTAATATTGTCTATGTAAAAGCAACACCTAAATGCTTTTATACATGTCTCCAAATTTGTGCTGAATGGTCATGTTTATATTTGACTTACATTACAGTGAACAGAAAAAGGACAGAGGCCCGTAAAACAGGTGGCGGTCCACCACCACAATCTCTTACAGAGGCTGAGGAAATGGCCCTCTGCCAAAATAGTGGGCGACCTGTTGCTGAGGGCATCCCTGGGGGAAGCTCATCGGATCCGGCCGTCCCCCAGGACACAAGTACTTATATAACATGTAGGTTATTCAAATCAATGACGTATGTGCATTCATCCTTTTGCTAGTGGCCACACATGGCCACCTGTGTGTAGCAGTAGGCTGAAATTCTTTAGCACTGCGATATTTCTGTTGCTTTTCCAGATTCTTAGTTGTCCTTCAGGCATCATAATCTGTTTTATTCTACTTTAAGATGACTGAGACTGTTCCTGGGTAACCATTGTCTCATCTTCTATCAGTTACTGATGGTCGTAGTGTCATCTGCCTGGTAGAGGATACCATAACAGACCCCCTTGCAGTTGTAAGTCTCTTAATAGGTCCACAAAATGTAGTATAGAGTATAGCCTAACACAAAAATTCTGTTTCATCATAGGAGGAGGATGAAGACACTATATCGGCTGCCACAGAGAGGGAAGATATGGAGAGGCCAACTGAGGTTTACACCTTTTCTTAAAATAACATGTTTGATGATAGTGTTGTACAGCAGTACAACTACAAGTGTCTTTTTCTCTAACAGAGTAATTCTGGAAAATTGCAACGAGGGACCAGGTCCATCCACCTCCACAGCACAGCTCACCTCAGTAAGATGTTCAGAGGTCCTGACCCAAAACTTACAACAGTAGCCACTAAATTGACATTGCACTGTGAAATCATTTTCTGTGTTCCCATAGCTGCCCATAAACCAAATCTATAATGTGCATCTCCAAAAACAAATTGAAAAGACCGATCTGGAAATGGAGCACCTAAAGCTACAAATTAGAAAAACTAAAAATTAACCTCTGCACTACTTTTTCACTTACAGGAATTAAACAAGACTTAATAAAAAAAATACAGGCATATAGATTTTATTTGTTGGGAGATGGGGAGTGAATCAGAGATGGTTGTAGCAGATGTTATCCCTAACTGCTCTCCCATCTCGTCCATCAGCAGGAGGGTGAGGATTGTCAGTGTTGGGGGGTGGCAGGGTAGGACGCTCTTTTCTAATTGTGGCAATATTGTGGAGAACCACACATGCCACGGTTATGTCACAGGCTCTCTCAGGGGTGATCCTGAGCTTGCGGAGACACTGAAATTCTAAAAATCAGGCCTTCAGCATCCCAATGCTGAAGGACCCCGGCCCGTGTCCTGCTGTGAGCCCTGATGAAACGTTGTTGTGGGCCGGGCTGAGGGTCAGGGTAAGGGGTCATCATGTAGGGCTGACATGGGTACCCTCGGTCACCGAGCAAGTAACCATCAAACTGTCCTGTGATATTACAAGGACACAGTTTCAATTTCACAACAGGACACAAAATATTAATCATAATAGGATCTAAAAGTAAAGTCACCACGGGCAAATTTACCACTGAGCGTAGACTCACGAAAAACTCAGAAGTCAGACCCAGGGCACTTTGCTTCCACACTGGTGATCAGGTGGGAAGCATCACATATGATCTTCACAGTGGAGAACAGTAATTAGTTGCAGTAGTTATTTTATGAAGTAACTTTCATTTGGAATGGCTGTATTTAGGCTGACCTGCACATTAATGTTGTGGAATGATTTTCTGTTTACATAATCTCCTTCACTGACCGAAGGAGCTGTGATGGGGATGCGCGTGCCATCTATGCACCCAATCACACCTGGAAAATCTGAAATATATCAGTTTGATTAGTGCTTGAAGTCTAGTTTGAAATCTAGTCCAGTTTACGACATCAGTTATTACTGTGAAATTCTTCTTTGATGACTCGAGTGGGCCTGTGTCCTGGAAACACTACAAAAATGTGTAGTAGTCGTTTCAGGGCCAGAGTCATGGTTCTCACAGCACAACAGATGGTTGCCTTGGATACATGTTCCACGTCACCAATGTTGTATAAGAAACTGCTATTGCCAAAAAAAACGAAGTGCAATACAAAGAATCTGCTCTGAACTGAGTGTGTGTCCATGGTGTGTTACGTGAGTGATGTGAGGGCTGAGAATGTTGTTAAGATAAATGATTGAGGGTGCTGAAAAACGGTAACGCTCATACAAATATTCATTAGGAAAAGATAACACGTCTAATCGGGGTCTGATGATCCTCTCCCGACGGAGATTCCTGCGCAGTATTTGAGCTTCGATATTAATCGGGTCTTCCAAAAAAGGACACGCCATGTCTGCCACTCTTTTCAGTCTACACACAGGGTCAGATAAAGAGGAGAAACTCAGGGTTAGCTGAAGAAAACCTGCCAGCGAGCAGGTTAGGTTCACGGAGTATGTTGCCATGGTAACTGACACAGAGTCAAGCTGAACTGGCTTTGTGAAACCAAAAACCCAGTGTTTCCCCTAACTCTGAGTCAACTAACTCAGAGTTTTCACTAAACCTGCTTTCTGAAACAGGGCTCACAACAAGGGCATCACCACAAGCTTGAATCAAGAAGTATTTATTGCCTTGCAAAAAGGAGCAGGAACACACAGGAAGAACTGAGGACGAAACGTAGGGCATGCATGGACACAGGGCATACAAGACAGAGTATGAACACAGACACAGTGACAAAGGACAACGGGAAAACACTGAGGCTAAGAGACACAGACACAATCAAACACACGTGAGGCACATGAGGTAATCACAGGAGGGAGAGCACAGGAAGACGAGACAGGAACTTCAAAGTAAAACAGGGCATGGGCCCGACGCTCCAGCGCCTCACCTGGACTGTATCTCCTTTCCTTTGCTGCGAAGAGTGTATCCGCCATTTCTCCTGGCTTGACCGTGTTTAGTTGCTAGCTTGGTGGTAGTTTTTATACAAGCTCACGGCACCACATGCCCACCGCAAGTCCAGTTTGCAAATGACTTTGGGAATTACCCTTAGTCAGAAAAGTTAGGAGGCTGACTGACACACAGTGCTTGAAGTGGGCGAGGGTTAGCGCTGGTATTCACTGTTAAGTGCTAAAAATAGGTCAAGAGATGGTAGGATAGGTGCGCATTTATGGAATTTGGTGCCTATGATGCACCTGTGCTTCCTACCAGAGGAGACAGGAGGTTTAACAGGGAGTGTGCAGGATGGAGGAAGTTCCTGACGGCAGCCATTGATCGCCGAGAGACCCCTGATGGTACCAGCAGCTTCTCCTTTACATTGTTTTTGCACAGCACTCCCAGGAAGTGCAGTTGCTGTTAAAGTGTTAGCAGACCGGCAGAGCACTTGAGTCAGAGACCTAGGAGCTGCTGTATCCATGCACACCACCATCTTGCCATGTATCCTGGGCCTGCTTCAACTTCAGAGATGTTCAGGAGGAAGTGCAGGGACCATGAGCATCAAGTATCATACCCAAAGGGTCCAAATATAGATGTTTGTGTAATATTTCAACATAACAAATGTGAATTTTCTGAAAGCATTCAAGCTCTTTCACTTTTAGCTTCCTTCCTACTGAAAAGAATTATAACATCCACCAGTTCAGCTTGCTCCTCTCTCTGTGTCAGTGACCTCCAACCTTACATCCTGTTTGTGAGTTAGATGCTTATGAAACAATGTAAGTCTTTTTGAGTGGTGCAGGAAGGATGAAGGCAGAGGCCGAAGAACAGCAAATGTAGACACTTCACCTCCCCCTTATTCTGTCGCCTCCTCTCTCTAACTCTTACTGTAATGCATTCTTTTTAAAGACCCTCCTTCTGTCTGTTTCCCATCTCAGTTTGGCAACACTATAAATGATATCTGTGGTAACATCTGCTGTGTGGGTGCAAAGAATTAGTAACAATTGATAATAATTATGATGAATTTATGTCTGAACACAGGCAAAGTCTGGTACTGATATGTAGTGGTGGAACATAAGTCATAGGTCAGTGTGGGAGTGAAAATTAAAGAATGTGATTACAGTAGTGTAATCTATAGGCCCCACATTTTGCTCCTGGGTCTTATTTACAGTTTTGGTCCATTATCAGATATATTTGTAGTTTTAAGAACCAAAAACCAGTTGAGTTTAGTTTTATGTTTCCTGTCTCAGACTTCTCTCTGGAGCTCTAGTAACACCATGTCAGTGACCCAATCAGCTATAGTATATAATAGGCACAAAATATTACTACTTCATTTCATTTTATCTGAGGTGTTTCACTTTATACATACATTTACACAAATTTTTCATGTACCTCACTTTAGGACAGGACTGAACTCTCCAGGACAACAGCTGTTATTAAGCAGTTGATGCAGTGTGGTGGCTGTGTGAATCTGAGGGTGAAGATACAGTAGCTGAGGATGTTTTGACTTTTATGTGGACACCCACCTGGTAGATCTATAGACCGCTGATGTCTGTAGCATGTGTTCTTCCTGTTACGTCTGTCCACACACAGTATTTAGTCTTTCACAGAGAGATGACTGAACTGAACTAACTGAGCAACTTCCTACATGTGTCGATGAACAGCTTTGCATAGCCTGTTGCAACCTGTGCTGTATTTGCATCAATCAATAAATCAACCATTCAGTAGCAATCCTGACCTTTTGGGAGGTATTTTATTTCTTTGGACAGTGACAGAGAGGACAGTGAAGAGAGACGGGGAACCAGGGAGAGAGACAGAGGGAATGACATTGAGTAAAGATCGTCTCACTCCAGTTGCCCTGGAGAATCAACTGCTTTGGAGCAGACGAAGTCCATGTGGGATGCACTATAACCACTGGACCACCAAGCACTCCTTATCAGACTTTATTTGTACAACACCTTGCATACAATGAAGCACAGCTGGTTTTTGATATAAAATCAATAATAAACAACCGACAGACTTAAATGGAGTCAGTGATGAGTTTTATAATAGAGTGTTAGATAGTAACATTACTGGTAACTGGAAACACACAAGGAGGATAAAGTTACACGCCGGCCCGACCAACACGGGTTGCTTTTCAGGCTGGTTGAGAACTCTATCACAGCATACAGTAACCGTTACTGTAACCAACTGTTCATAAAAATGGGCTATACAAATAAAATTGCTTTGCCTTGCCTTTACATTCTACTTCTACAACAGCAACATTACATATTATACATAAAATGAATAAAACTTCAAATATTTGACCAAGTCAATCCTGTAGGTTATTCTCTTAGAAATGTAGTTTTCAGACTACAGAACATGAGTGAATCAATGAGCAGTCGATGCTTCTTGATATGAAACTGAGGCTTTTTTTTTTTGTTGTTGCCCTTTGCTGTTGCTACTTCTATGTTGAATGGTAACAATTTTTTTGTACAGATTGTACTGATTAAATTACATTGGAGGTATATATGTGAATGTTGAAAAGAAGTGGAGAAAAAAATCCTTCCATGAACTACTTCATGGTCAGCATGAGTCTTTGCTCCTGCTGGAGGTACTGGATGTGTGAGAGTGAGTGTTACATAAATGTCAGTGTGAGTGTTTTACAGCAGCACAGACGGAGGTGATGATTGGACATGGTCACGCTGCTCAGTGCTGCAGCTTCCTCTGCAGGAAGATCGAAGTAATGTGACTCACCTGTTGACCTTTCCATCAAACCACACGGAAGGATCTGATCCTCTTGTCTGTGTCTCCTCCAGGATGCTCAGTGGGTACAAGTCAGTCACACTTAATTTCTGATCATGAATCAAAGAGTGTGGTTCTCGGTGGTGAGCTGTGGATAAAAAAGATGCAAACATTCTCACTGTCCCCACAGCCAGCCTGGATATGTATCTTCCCCTCTTTTGCTTCAAAAGAAGGCCTGGGGCATAAACAGAGTGGTGACAGAGACAAAGCATGGACCAACTGACAGAGGATCTTCTCTAGTCTGATCTACCCACACACATCTCCATTTTCCAATCACAGCAGTTCCAGGAATTGATGACTAACCAATCGGGAGATGGCAAACACATTGAGGGAAACTGTAAACAAAGCAACAGAGAGTGGAGTGAATGACTGCAACTGCAAAATACAGAGGAACAAGCATTTCTTTCTCTTGCCATTCGCAGGAGGGAGGCAAACCAGATGAGACCAGGCTAAAGGAGAATGGATGCCATGATGTCAGTTGTTTACACTTTCCAAACACTGACCACGTGAACTACATTGTCCTCCCTGTATTCAAGCAGACACACACTTCTTCGTATATTCTTTGTGTATTTTGCAGCACTTGGTCACCTTTAGCTGAGTTCATAATCACCACTCACAAAAAGTCAAGGATCTTCCACTGTTGGGTGAAATGTATGGAAAATGTAAAAAAGTTGATGCTACAGTGATATAATATCATGAAAGTAGGGCATTTAAGTAGCAGTCTCTATAAAAAGTCTCTATAAAAAGCGCTGCTCAAAGGAAGACATCCATTTCCTGTCAGTTCACATCCTCTTCCTTTCCTTGTAGCATTACAGCAACCTGATACTGAAGGGAAGTCTCATCAATTACACCACTATACTGCTTATCCATGCAGTCAATTCAATGCCTGCATAGGGAATGGAGCCAATCCCAGGGTGGGGTACACCCTGGACAGGTCACCATTGTATTACAGAGCCAACAACAAACAACTGCACACACTCACATAGGAGCATAGGCAAAACTCCACACAGGAAGGCCCCTGGACTTCCTTGTTGTGAAGCCTGACTGATTGGAGCTTCCCTGCACAGTTGGGGGAATTGACCTCAGCCCCTTTCACGTGCGGGGCTCCTCACATCTTAGGACCAGTCTTATTTCTGCTGTGTATGTATATATATATATATATATATATATATATATATATAATCACTCTTTCCATTGTTATGCTGATGATGTACAGCTCTACTCGCCCTTAAAATCCAAAAACAATAACTCTGTACAGACACTGCTGAACTAAATTAAAATTCCTGGATGCCTCAAAGCTTTTTAAACTTAAATGAAAACAAGACTGAGATCATAATGTTTGGGTGTGATCCATCAGATTTTTCGACTGATTTTGTAGGCTTATTCACTCAGTTGCAAATCCCAGCTTTTTCCAGTTGAGTATTTTATCAAAAGTAAAGGGCTACCTCTCCTGCAGAGACCTAGAGACAGTAATTCACGCTTTTATAAACTCACAGTTGGATTACTGCAACTCACTTTATGATGGCCTGGACCACTCACTGTTGCATCGCCTGCAGCTAGTGCAGAAGGTAGCAGCCCAACTCCTCACTGGAAAACGTAGGCGAGATCATATATCCCCAATCTTAGTCTCACTTCACAGGCTCCAGTTTCTTTTAGAATTGATTTTAAGATTTTACTGTTTGTTTAAAGCTCTTAATAGGTGGGCCCACCAGTACCTGACAGCACTACATATTCATCCCCCTGCCAGAGCACTGAGATCTGCCAGTCAGCTGCTACTGGTTGTCCCTAAAACTCAGCTGAAGACCAAAGGTGATCGAGCCTTTGCTGCAGCTGCTCCTGGGCACCCAAACACCCCTTTTCTCCCTGGCATTCAGTTGAGTTGACACATTTATTTGTATTTTGTTTGTTTATTTGTGGCACATTCGTATTGTATTGCACTTTACTTATGTATTTTATGGTATTTTAATGATGGTATGTTTTTTACCAGAGATGGGAATTGTGGCTTCAACAAGTCGTCTCCATGCCATGTATTTGTTCTGCTCAGTCACTGAACCAGCTGATTCCAATCAGCACAGCTCCACGGCCAGGAAGATCAGCTAAATAGTAAATGCACCTGGTTCAGTGACTGAACAGAACAAATACATAGCATGGAGACGACTTGTTGAAGCCACAATTCCCATCTCTGGTTTTTACTGACCTGTCCAGCACTTTGGTCAACTTTGGTTGTTTTTGAAGTGCTCTGTATATAAAGATTAAGTTGAAGCAACACTGCTAACCACTGGTCCACCGTGCTGCCCCAAGCAGAAAACTACAAATAGTCACATGGTTGGAGAGCATGTCCCATGTTGGCATATCATTCATGCCTTTCAGGTGTGTTCATGTTTCCATGCGTGCTTTAAAGTGCTAGGTAATGTTATGAAAAACTGGCAAAACAATGGTTTATACCACAGCGTGTTGTGACTCTTTGGATATTAAACCAGCAGCACAGCTGTAGTCATGTTGCATCAGCTGAAGTTTCTGTCTAATAATCAGCATGTTAGTGGTGCTGGTGTTCCTGTGAGTCTGGAAGTGACCCAGATAAACCTGCAGGGTTAAGGTTCTGCATGTCTCATCACGCCTCAGCTCATCTCAGCTATGTGGCCCTGCAGGCCTCCACCTGAGCCCTAGCCACAGTCACAGTCCTACATATCAGACACTCAGGGATCAGAGACAACTGTAGGGCTGCAGACCAGCAGCTTCTGCTTCCTGGTGCCCAGCGTTGTTTTCTTGTGTTTGAAAGTCATGCTTGTTTT
Source organism: Caranx ignobilis (assembly GCA_021432705.1). Taxonomy (NCBI): domain Eukaryota; kingdom Metazoa; phylum Chordata; class Actinopteri; order Carangiformes; family Carangidae; genus Caranx; species Caranx ignobilis. The sequence goes on from MU269990.1 coordinate 20,398,765, forward strand.
GTGACTGAAACAGCCCCAGAGATATGATTCAGTAAAATGACAGGACAAAAAGTTCTCAAAAATATGGGAGCATACTATGATAGACTAAAGTTTGGGATAAAGCATAGACTGGGCACTTTCATATCTGTATACACATAATTTGTTTTAGTGGAAGGGATGATGGTGGTGATTATGATGGTGATAATGATAATAACAATTATTGTTATCATTCACTTTACCCAAAACCTCCTTTTTCGAGAGTGTCAGTTTTTCATGCATTGTTTTCCTTTTTTTCTCTCTCTGTTCTCCTTGACTTATTCTACATGACAATACAAAACTGAGAACAGTCCGGGTCAGGAGTCAAAAAATATGTCTTTCTGCACTCAGTATGTCCCTGATATTGTTATTGCACTGTCTCCAGGGATGTACAGAATCCTGATTATTGGGGTTCTGCTGAATGCCAAATCCACGGTTTAAGATTTGGCCGAATACGAATCGGATACACAGTGTGTTTTATTCTAACTGAAGTATTCTAACTGTGTTCACCATAGTTGCATTTGAACAGAATGCTCACGCTCAGAGAACATCACCAGACTCTTAAGCTTCAAGTCATTCAGGATACAGGCTTTTGGATTTTTTCTCATTCAGAACAAGACAGAAAAAGACCAAAAAGTGAAAATATTTCCAGAGAGCAGAGAAAATATATGCATATGTTATTGTATGTGTTGCTTATGAAGTGTTTAATGTATATGTTAAAATAACAGCTGTTTGTTGGCTTGAAATTACTGTGATAGCGATGCTAATTTCTGTTAGCCTGTCTATGATGTTTTCCATTATATGTTAGCATCAAGCTAGCAGATTTTATATTTAGATTGTGATACTGACAGTGACGCTGGCTGTGCTGAGAGTGCTTTGAACTTTGTTGCTCAGGGAGGTTTGTCCTTCCTGTAATTGATGGCGGCATCATTATGTTGTCATGGGTAGGGCATGGTTCGGATTATATTGTAAAGTTTGGCAGATCCCCAACCCCATGAAAATGCCAAATTCATCCGAATCTGAAACTGAATCCTGGATTCGGTACATCCCTGTCTGTGTCTACGTTTCCAAAAATAATACAATGATTATTCAAAAAAACAAAAACAAACAACAAAAAAACATCTTTTTTTCCAAACACTGAAAAAAAAAGAGAGAGTCTATGGGGACTGACTCACCCACAACTACTTGATGCCAATGTGTAATAGCTGGATACTGAAGACTGGTGTCCAGCAAAGTGGATGGAGCTGCCACTCTTTTCTAATCAATAGAGATGGGCATTTCGAGCAAAAGCACTATTCGATAATCGCTGGGAACTAATCAATATACACACACACACTCTGTGTCACTCCTTCTCCTTTGTCATTTGAAATGTGAAGCGACACTGGAGGAGCGGGACTGCCAGTCGATCGTTTAAAATCCCCGACTGAAAAACAGTCATGTAGAAATAAAATCGCGGACTGTAATGAGAATTGGTACCAGAGAATATTGTAACAATACCTCTTCTCATCAGAGTCACACCGTGCAGAGTTTGCACTAGTTTCACTTGTTTTTTATTTGAGTTTCACACAGAACTTTCTGATTGTTGTAGAGTCTTCACATGTTTCTCCTTCTGCGACAATAAAAAGGGAACATTTACATTTTTGGACAAGACGATAGTCTCACAAACGATTCGATTTTCTTTTTAACTGAACGACTATTAGAATATTTGAAAATCATTGCCCATCCCTACTAATCAGAGAGTTCAACAGGTGTTTATCCCCGACATCAGAGAACAAAGAAGTTTAACAGGTGGAGCATCAGGTGCAGGACAGTAAAAATACTAACATCCAGTAATTATGATTATCATGTCCGATCAAACATAGGAACAAGACATTGACATGGCAAAAGAAATGCCAATGTCAAGACTTCCGGTCTGAGCAGAGCCATGTGAAGTCGTATTTTAGCCGGGCTCTTCGGCAAACTTTTAAAAATTTCAAGAATAACACATTAACTTCAGACTTCCGTGCACATTTGACCTGGACTGAGGTAATTTCAACTTTAACTCGACTAAGAGGCGGTTTTCTCAGCGAACTATTCCTAAATATGCCCAAAAAGAACGCCGAAGCCCAAGAAGCTAGCGACAATGTTAATGCTAGCGCGCAACAAGCTATACTAGCAGCCATCAATAATCTTCGAGAGGAAGTCATGGGAAAAATCGCAAGTACTGCATCTGCCCACTCGGACCAACTTCGCGGTTTACAGGACACCGTGGAAAAGATGAACACCAGGTTGGAGGCTGCCGCGAGTGGGTAACAGAGATTGAAACAGGGTTGAGTGGCCATTCCGATGCTTATTAGCACCCTGGAGGCAGAGATGTTGGCAGTAAAGAGAGAGGTGTCTACCCTAAAGGAGCGGTGCGAGGACCTGGAGGCGAGGTCTCGCCGCTGTAATATCTGGATCATGGGAGTGAAGGAGGGACGGGAGAACGTCTATGTGGCACATTTGCTGAAAGAGACATTGGCCCTCGACAAACCACCGCTCTTGGACCGAGCGCACCGTGGTCTCCGCAGCAAGCCCACAGATGAGAATGCGCCGCCTCGGGCAATAATTGTACGATGCCATTATTTCGGGGAAAAAGAAGTTATTCTTCGCAAGGCAACGGAGCGCCGTCCGATTACAACAGCGGCTGGTGACAGGCGGTAAGCAGGCAGCGGGCGGCTTTCACTGAGGTACGGGCGCTGCTGCGAAACCACAAGCACGTCTGTTACGGTCTTCTGTTCCTGGCCACACTGAGGATCACCACCCCGAGTGGAAAAGAGGTTCGCTTCAAGGACCCAGGGCAGGCTAAAGACTTCATAGAGAAAAACCTGGTACCGAAAATAGGCTAGGCGGATAAAAGGTACGATGGCTTGTCAACAGTCAAGGTAGTCGCAGATGGCGACTGGACTGGTAAAATTACTTGCAAAGGCTTGTAGGCTGAAAAATGTTCTTAGAGAACGAGTCGTAGTGCATTGACAATTCTGTGGGGTGAGAGGGGTTTTTTTTTCTCTCCCTCTCTTCCTCTTCTCCCATTTCCAGTTGTGGGTCAAACTGTGAACAAATCAAACTGAATAATAAGTGTTAAAATACTGATATCATGCCCCCGTTTGAGCTAGGTTGTCATGGTAAGCTTATTTACTTTAAGTTTTAAGGAAATTGAACCGGAGTTGGACTTAGACTAGGATTAGTCCTGGTGATTTTTCTTTATTAAGTGAGGCCACTGTCTATGGCAGAGGAGAGTTCAAAGTTATTGTTTGATGTTACAATGTTAGTGGAACGTATTGCACACCTTTTTATGTTTGTTTATTTTTTATTTTTTACTTTTGCTTTCCATTTACACTTTTTTCAATGGGCTATGTATACTGTGCTGGGTTTTGTACTTCTCTCAAGCATATGTTGCAGGATGATGGGTGTCTGGGTCACAACAGATCAAGGGACATACAGGAGGGTGGAAGTTGGGCCTCGTCGGCAACACAGAATAGGTCACTCTTACTATGACTAAAAACAGTGACAAGGTATCTGCAGTTGGGGTCAGAGTAGTGAGCTGGAATGTTCGAGGATTTAACCATCCAATTAAACGGAATAAGGTGTTCCTTCATTTAAATAAATTAAAGGGCGACATTGTGTACTTTCAGGAAACACACTCATTGAAACAGGATCAGAATAGGATTAAAAGAGCAGGTTTCACACAGATTTATCATTCCTCTTTTAACGGTAAAGCTAGGGGTGTGGCAATACTTTTACATAGATCAATACAATTCAAGGAACTTAATACAATTCAGGACAAAGACGGACGTTATATAATTGTCCAGGGTACTCTAGGTAGCACACCTGTAATACTAGCAAATATTTATGCCCCTAACTGGGATAACAGACAGTTCTTTCAAAATATATTTTCGCTCCTTCCTGACCTTGACAGGTACAATTTAATACTTGGGGGGGACTTCAACTGCATTCTGCATCCAACACTAGACCGCTTCATCCAAGCCACAACACTGGCACTCCGTTAAATAACTCTGCCCAGTGTATTAATGCATTTCTGCAGACCTATGGGATGGTGGACCCTTGGAGGCTTAAACACCCAACATCAAAACAGTTCTCTTTTTTTTCCCCACCACATCAATCGTACTCCAGAATTGACTACTTTCTTTTGGATTGTAGACTTCTCCCCTTCTTAATTTCAACAGACTATGAAACAATAGTAATATCAGATCACTGTCCTGTAATCTTAAATCTCAGACTCCCGGACATAGCACCTCCCAGGCCACTGTGGCGGCTTAATACAAGACTTTTGGCAGATGATTTTGTGCAGTTCATCAACACACAAATTGACTTTTTTCTCGAGACAAACAGCTCCCCTGACATAAGTTATACCCTTTTATGGGAATCATTTAAGGCTTTCATAAGGGGACAAATAATCTCCTATAGTGCGAGTCGCTCTAAAAGAAAACTGAATCGCCTGTCAGACTTCAGTGACAGACTGAAATCAATTGATCAGTGTCAGTCAGTCTCACCATCTGCAGATCTTTGGAGGGAAAGAGCATTACTCCAGGCTGAATATGATCTCTTGATGAACGAAAAGGCTATAGACATGCATTTGAAATCACGTCAGCAATATTTTGAGCATGGAGAAAGGGCCAGTAAGATGTTAAGTCATCAGCTGAAACAAATGACTGCAGTAAATTACATATCAGCAGTTAAGGATAAGGATGGTAAGGTAGTCACAGATCAACTGGGAATTAATAACCACTTTAGGACATTTTATGAGGAGTTATACACATCTGAACAGTGTGAAGAAGGGCTAGTAGAAGATTTATTTAGGAGGATTAAGGATCCTGTGTTAGAGGAGGTGGACAGAGACAGTATAGAGGGTGGAATACAGCTTATGGAAATAGAACAGGCAGTCAAGAAAATGAAGTCTGGGAAAGCCCTAGGGCCTGATGGATTCCCGATCGCTGAAACTCCTCCCTCTCTTATGCAAAGTCTATGACGAAGCCCTCAGGGTCAAATCCCTTCCTCCGACAATGACACAGGCGACCATATCAGTGCTTCTCAAGAGGGACAAAGATCCATTGCAGTGGGAATCTTATCGTCCAGTGAGCTTGCTTTGCTGTGACTATAAGATATTAACTAGGGTACTAGCAGACAGATTGGAGCGAGTGCTAGACAAAATCATTCGCTCTGATCAAACAGGGTTTATAAGGGGCAGACAACTATACAGCAATCTTCGTCGGGTATACAATATAATGTATCTTCCAGGTAGCAATGACGTCCCTGAGGTTATTATTGCATTGGATGCCCAGAAAGCATTTGATAGAATTGAACATAAATATTTGCTTTCGGCCCTCAAAAATTTTGGATTTGGACCCTCATTTTGCTCTTGGGTGAATCTGTTATACACCTCTCCACGGGCGGCAGTCAGGACTAACAATAATATGTCAAAATATTTTTCCTTATTTAGAGGGACTAGACAGGGGTGCCCCCTGTCCCCTCTTCTCTTCGATATTGCCATTGAGCCCTTGGCTGTTTCACTGAGATGTGACAGCACTTTGATGGGAATTGGCAGAGGAGGGCACACACACAAACTCTCATTGTATGCCGATGACCTCCTTCTTTTTTTGTCTGACCCCAGAAACTCCATCCCAAGTGCTCTGAAAATCATCACCGAGTTCGGTTTAATTTCAGGATACAAAATAAATATGACAAAAAGCTTGATCTTTCCAGTTAATGATAAAGCCAATCAAATGCAATTGGAGATTTATCCATTTAAGATAAGTAAAGACAAATTTACCTATTTGGGAATATCAGTGACCAAACATTATAGGGACCTGTTTAAACATAATTTCAAACCAGCATTAATACAAGCAAAAAAAGATATGGAAAGATGGTCAACACTCCCTCTATCAATGGCAGGACGCATAAATTCACTAAAGATGGTAATAATGCCAAAATTTCTATTTCTCTTTCAAACCATCCCGCTATTCATAGCAAAGTCATTTTTTAAAGAACTGGATAGGGCTACTTCATTGTATATTTGGAATAAGAAAATACCACGTATCAGAAAAGAATGCTTGGAAAGACGGAAGGAAGAAGGAGGGTTAGCCATGCCAAATTACATGCATTACTATTGGGCAGCTAACATTTGTAAGTTGAATATTTTGATGCAGCCTCCTGAGGGGGAACAAATGCCCCTCTGGGCACTTATGGAACAGCGTTCCTATAGCCCCATAGCGCTGAGCTCCTTGATCTGTGCTCCACTGCCAATAAGTAAGAGACCGCTTGGGCACAACCCAGTCACACAGGGATTGCTTAAAATATGGAAACAGTTAAGAATCCATTTTGGGTGCAAACAGGGCCTCTCTCTAGCTCCCATCTCAGCAAACGCCCTCTTCCCACCATCTCTTATTGACACAACTTTTCAGCTCTGGTCTAGAAGAGGTGTAGGTTTGGTGAAGGATTTCTTCAGAGAAGGCAACTTCATGTCATTCCAGCAATTAAAGTCAAAACTCAGTATTCCACAATCACATTTTTTCAGATATCTCCAGGTTCGAAGCTTTATCAAAAAACATTTTTCTCCTTCTCTTCAAAAACTACAGAGCTGCTGGTTAGAGGACTGTTTGAAGGTTGATCCTTTACAAGGGGGGTGTGCATCTGCTATATACGAACTGTTACAGGGAGCAGCAACCCCCTCTTTGGACCATGTTAAACAGCAGTGGGAGGCAGAACTAGGCTTTGATCTGTCTTTAACAGAATGGAGGAGGGCAGCTGGCTGGGTCCATAATGCATCTATTTGCGTCAGGCATGGACTTCTCCAATTTAAAGTATTACATAGATTCCACCTATCAAATAGTAGGCTTGCCAAACTGTTTCCAGGAACCAGTGAAAACTGCCCCAGGTGTAAATGTGACCCAGGCGTAAATGTGACCCAGGCACCCTTAGCCATATGGTTTGGGCCTGCCCAAAGCTGAAAGTCTTTTGGGAGGGGGTTTTTAATACCATCACTGCAGTGTGGGGAGTTAGAATTCAACCAAACCCTGTCACAGCTTTATTTGGTGTTCTACCACTGGACTGTAGGATGTCAGCCACCCATGCCACGGCGGTGGCCTTTGCTACACTCCTGGCATGGCGGGCTATCCTGCTTAAATGGAAAAAGACAGTAACCCCTTCTCATAAGCAATGGGTGATAGACATGATGGCTCATCTCAGGGTGGAACAACTAAGATACATAACTCAAGGCACGGAAAGAAAGTTTAGAAAGCTCTGGCAGCCATTTCTACTCTATGTTGAGAAACTCCCTGTCGAGTGAATGAATACAATGGCCCTGTGATTTTTAATGTTTCATTTATATTTCACTTAGTTATTTGTGTAGTTATTTTGTATTATTTATATGATTTTTTTTTATCATTATTATCCATGTGTGTGCAATATTGTGTGTGTGTTCATGTGAAATATGTTAAAATCAATAAAAACATTCAAATATAGAAATGCCGATGTCAAACTAGATAGATTGACAAAACCTGGCATCCACATTGATCGTCATTGCCCTTAAGGGTACTTTTTCTACCAGGCTAACTCTATCCCTTTGCTTCCTGTCTTCATGCTAATCCAGGCTAACAACATCCTGTCACTTTAATGAATCATGACCTTTGGAAAGTGTGAAGCATGATGATCAATCTCAGGTTGTGTGTTAAAGAGGAACTATGCAGGATCTTTACCGTGGCTATGCTACCTTTTTATCTTAATTATGCAGCTTCAGAATAATTGTGATGGTCACATACATGACTTGTAACTTGTTAAAGGGAGATTGGAGGCTTTCTGCTTTCCACCTGGTGTCGCTGGGCTGAAAACCAACTTTGCAACATCAGCGCCTCCGGCCCAGTGTCCCAGCTTTAATTTTTGCACACCGCGACACAAACATGCTCCTTAACCCGTAGTCTTTCGTTTATGATGGTTAAGACTACACAAATATACACATCCTGACGTCAGGAGGGTGGATAGCAAAACAGAGGAAAAGCAACCACACGTGCAGTTCCTCTTTAAAGCCTGTGCAGGCCACAGCAGTCTGCGGGTCAGGCTAAACTCTCTCTTAGTGATGAAGCTTTCACTTGAGTTGAAATTGAATAAAGTTGTCAACATCCAGATGTCTTAGCTCATATAAGGTAAGGCTGAGTGAAGCTTGGTTCATACACAGCGACGTGTGTTGACCCCGGTGTGCTCCTCCCCTGCTGTGTGACTGCACAGCTCTGACAGCACCGGCAGGCACTCCTCACTGTTAGTCAGTGTCTGTATTGTCACTGTGTGATCCAAAGTGACAACTCCATCACTGTCAATGAGTTTCCACCAGACCTGAGCCCAGGGGACAACTTCCCTAGATTTAACAAAAGCGACAGCAGGGAGGGGAATACTTCTGTCTCCTCACATTTCTCTGTTGGATCAGATGGTTTTGTTTCCCTTCACAGACTGTCAGTCTCTCTGCATCTGTGGCTTATACCTGCAACCAGCTTGTCTCCAAGAACAGGAGCAGTCAGGGTGAGCTTCCTGATCAGTTCAGCAGCAACCCAAAAAGTGATGCCCGTTCTAATATCAACAACAGTAACTACACAGTACCACCAGTGAAAGTCAATCGCATCTTAAATATAGTGACAACAGTTATGAAGATATGAAGAATCTTTTTAATAAAATAATAATAATTTGTTAAGTGCTTTTGCAGGTGCTCAAAAACACTTGACATAGAAAAAATTGCAAAATAGATCAAAGTCAAAATAAATAAAATAGAACAGCATTAAAACATAACTAGACAGACACACAAAATCATACATTAAGAAGCTAATTAAACACTGTGAATCTCTGTCCATATCTCTGACGGATGGAGAGTGAATTCCAGAGGGAGGGGGCAACGATGGAAAAGCCTCTGCCTCCCCAGGTTTGATGCTTGGTCCATGCAGGTAGGGAGAGGATTGAGTTTTCCTTCGGCTGAGCAGAGGTAGGCTGCCTGTCAATCTCTGCAACCATGGCCGCATCCTGGAGCCAGATCTACACCACTCGTCATGGTTATTGGGGTAACGTACAGTGTAGGTCAGGTGGCAGGTGATGAAAACAGCAGCATATTAACATTATTTATTAATATTTATTAATATTAATATAATATAATATGTATGTATTTTAAAAACATCCTTATATATGAATACATATTTAAATACACAGACTCATACACCCTAAAGTGCTACAGATAATTTAACCCACATCATGCACACAAACGGCATAACAGTCCAGTCAGTGTCACAACTGAATCAAAAGAATCTGACATCGTATACCAATATTAGTACAGTTCAGTTCAGTCAACCAAGCAAATCTCTGATGGGAAGGTAACAGTAAATCAATTTTCTTAAAGTTTCTGAACATTGAGTACATAGTTCACCGAAGGGGCTTTCACACCCACTGTGTTTTGTCCAGACTTTCTGACTTTTCCGTTTGATCCAACCCAAATTTACATGTGTGAAAGCTCCCCCGGACCATGGTCCAGACCATGGTCCAAGGGAGGTGGTCTTGGTCCTGACCAAGCTTAACCCTAGAACACTAATATCGGGTGATTTTCACCCATGCAATTATTGTCACATGGTTTTCATTGTGATGCTGCTGTCTTGAGTTGCATGGGTCCTTGGGTAGCTTCAGCCTACTCACTGATGTCACTGAACATAGGCATGTTTCCCTGCTCCCATCCCTGGTTTTTTCAACAGGCACGTGTTCGGGTGGATTTTACCCAACATTAGTGTTTATGTATTAAAACAGGTGATCTTCTCTGCAATCACTTTTCAAAAGGTTACAACATTCAGGCGTGCCATATTTACTGTCCTATGTCATCCACAGCAGGGTGGACTGAAGAACAAGTTCCCAGCTCCATTATTATTATTATTTATTTATTTTTAGCCTACACATAACAACTTCCTAATTTTGGAGTGTTGTTATAGGGTCCCTCCATGATGCCTTTTTGTCATTTTGTGAGAGATTGTGTAGTTGAAAATAAAAGAAGAGTACTTCAATTTGAAAGTGAAAGTACATCAACAGTAAACTGCAGACTGGGTAAACATTATCAATCATGATGACAATGTTCTAAACTGAGACAACAAAAAGATCACTGATTGCTCGCAGGAAGTGCATGTCCAGCAGAAAATACCCAACTTATTTAAATTATATTTCTTTACTTTTAATTATTGTTATTATTTTAAGTTTTAACACTGTTTTTAACATCAGACCCGAAATTTTGTCCGACTAAAAGAGCTGGTCTCCATCGGGTGTGGACCAAACTAAACCATGGTTCAGAATTTTGCAGTGTGAAAGCTTTTTTTTTTCTTTTTTCTTTTTTTTTTTTAAATTGACCTTTATAGTAAGTTGGTTAGCCCACACACATTAGCCTACACATGTTAACGTAACACGTTAGCCTACACATGTGAGCGCACACGTTAGCCAACACATGTTAGCGTAACACATTAGCCAACATGTGTTAGCGTAAAACGTTAGCCTACACATGATAGCCTGCACATGTCAGCGTACACACTTCACCTCGTTGGTCTCTCCCAACGTGGAGTCGCAGCATAGCTTGCAGTAGTCTTCTCCTTTCCTGCTGACGACAATAAAGCCTCAGCATGTTGAGGCAGTTGATCTGGACATGCAGTTCCTCGGTGATCTTTTTGAACATTGTTTAGAACATTGTACATTGAACATGTAGATACTGTCATCATGATCGACGACGTTTACCCAGTCTGCAGTTTATTGTTGATGTAGTTTCGTTTTCACTCCACTGTTGATGCCTGTGTTTCTACATATTTTCAGCTCAGTTTGTAACAACAGCTTACAAAGAGGCACTAATGTTAACACTTCAGGTAGGATCCAGGTAGAATGTCAATCAGGAAACTGATATCCAAACAGAAACTCTCACTGCCATTCACAGATCAGTGTTTAGTCCAAGCCATACAACTCACAGCAGAACTATGTGCTCACAAACTATTGAGCTCAGAGTGTTTGTTGGCTAGAGAGTAAAAGATGTTTATATAAAGCAACTCAATGAATAGTAGCTGTTAATCTTGTTATTATGGTGTATGAGATGTCTAAATGTACATAAGTGTTGAATCGAATTAAATTAAATTAAACTTAATGTAAGAACAAAATAAACATCCAACATTCAAGACACTTTGTTTTATTCTGTTTATAGTGCAATGTTGATCTGAATGATTGACTGAATAAATTAAATTTTATTCTTGTGTCATGCATACATACATACATGCATACATACATACATATACATACATACATGCATACACGCATACATACATACATGCATGCATACATACGTACATACATACATACATACATGCATACATACATATACGTACATACATACATGCATGCATACACACATACATATATACATACATACATACATGCATACATACGTATGCCCAGCCAATGGGCTTACAAGACACCAAGAAAAATGACACAAACCGGGATCAGAGTGTCGTCAACACATCAGAAAAAGAAAACAAACACAAATACAATTAGAACAGCTTTCACACAGATCCTCAGGAACAATCAATTCATCTTCACAAAAGTAAAAAAAAAAAACATATATACTAATTAAACAAACTATCCTATCGTCTTTTCCCGGCTTTAAATAACATTAGCAGTCTAATTCAGGCCAAATTTATGTTTACTTCGCATATACAACCTTAATTTTCGTTTTGATGAAACATTTTCAAACCACTCACAACACAAATTATGTACACCTCCTAAAAAACTGAGTAAATCTCTTTTGACCAGGAGGAACTATGTAATTTGCCCTCTATATATTCTATACTGCCATTTTGTATAGTCAGTTCCACAGTTGAATCACTTCACATTTTCGTTGTACAGATCCTGGGGTCCAGCCCATGTCTCCCTGTATTGGTGCAAATATCTGAACTCCCAAAAAACATTGTATAGATTCTATTCTGAATAGTATCTATAACTTAAGATTCCTTAAATCCCCATACTCCTACAGCATAATTCAGTAAAGGAGAGACACATACATCATACAATTGTGTATATGTAGAGTAACCCAGATCAGTACAAACTTTTATTGTATTAATAACTGATCCTAAAACTTTCCTAGCCCAGTCAGCAAGGCACCCAATTCCACTTTCAAAAGTCATCAATTCATCAAACAAGATACCTAGATATTTACATGAGCTAACATATTCTGAAGCAACTGAGTTGCCAAAATGTTACTTTACTTATTTCCATGCCTTTTGGTGGATTCTTTCTAACATTTATTTGTGTTTTGCTCTTATTTACCACTATTCTGTATGTCAGACTCAGATTCAGCCAGTAAAATTATATCATCCATGTACAATAAAATACCCAAATAAATATCATCCAAACATACACCTAAATTATTTTTCTTCTTTTTTCTTCTTAAAGAATGTCACCTTGTTATATATCACCTTATATCATCTTGTTTCACAGCAGTGTTTTTCAGCCTTGGGGTCGCAACCCTATGTGGGGTCAACCTTAAATTCAAATGGGGTCCCCTGAAATGTCTAGTAATTGATAAAAAAAAAAAAAAAAAAAAAAATACTGATATAAATGTTTTTTTTTAACTTGTTATTATTCTTTTCAAAATTCTGATTAAAAACACCACACACATTCTTAAACAACCGTATTCTATACTTTCACCTTCTCAAATATAAATTGAGTTCAAATAAAATGCAGCATATTTATTTATTTATTTATTTTTTAAAAAATGGGAACAGTACTATAACTATACTAATAGTATATTAATGAACATTGAAATGTAAATATGTGGGATTATAGTCAAATGGCTAATTTCCATCCCCAGTCCCATTGGCAGGTTGATTTTAGACATAAAAACAATGACGATAAAAAGTACAAGAGGCAGGACTAAGACATAAAACAAAGCACCATGATACACTTGACAACATACACCATAAACAACATACATAGACTAACAGTTAACTGGCCAAAAAAAGTAAGGGGATGAGAAGATTAAAGTGCAGAATTGAAATAAATTGCACTATGCCAATCGCACACGATTGCACATGCAGATGTGTGTCTAAATATTTTGTTTGTAAGTTTGTATACATTGTAACAATTTCCCTTTTCCTACTGTAAGAAAGAAAATAAATAAAGGGGAACTGGCACAACGCCGTTCAGCAGGCGGATACAGGCTCTTGCTATGGCTTGTTAATAAAGGAAAAAAGGAAAACTCAGAGCAGCCATCATTGCAGTATCAATCATTATTTTTTTTAACACAAAACGCGTCCATAATGGATGGAATTACACTGAAAACAAAAAGCAGTAACCTGTATTCCCACCCCCCCGTTGTCCTACAATCCCAGGTGTGTATATGCGTGTGTGTGTATGAGGATGTGTGAGTCTGCTTCCTACAGTTCCCAAAGGAAGACGCCGCGCTATCCTTCTGACTCTGCGTTCGCAAAGTGACGGACCCAGCCGTGCGGTGTCCGAACCGTCTGTAAATCCCACACAGGTAATCCACTGAGTAATCCACTGATAATCCACAAAAGCAAAAGCAAAAGACCAAAAGCACTTTTCCTAAGTGGCACAACACCTCTAGAGCTTGATCTAGTTTTGACCATGACCATGACAAATTTTGTAGATCAATACAGTGTCTGCATTTTTTATTGTGTTGTGAAAATTTAATCGCTCAAGTTTCTTCAGTATCAGACAGTGATGGTGCATGTTAGGTTTTCTATCAAGTACTTTTAGGGCCTGTTTATAGGCCGTTTCAATCGGCTTTAGAGTTGTTTTACAGGCTGTTGCCCAGCTAGTTATGCAATAAGACATGTGTGGCATGATCATTGCATTGCAAGTCATTCTGGCCAAGCCAATTCTGGAGTGAAGTTATTCCTAATAAATCTGAAATTGGATAAATTAAATTTCATTCTATTTATGATCCTTTTTACCTGCTGCTTAAAGCAACGTTATGCATCGAGAATGATTCCTAAATATTTAAATTCTTGTACTACTTCAATTTTTTGACCTTCTACAAAGACATTAGGATCATTGTCAATACTAACTGTTTTTGAAAAGTACATACAAACAGTTTTAGAGATGTTGAGATGCAGATGGCCCACCGACGGGCCGTCACAGCCCGTTGTTGGGCCATCGCTATTTTACTCAGCCCACTGTCTTTGTGCCACACGTTATACACCATTGGAAGGCTAATTTTCTTGGGATTCAAAAGATATGCACCATTTTAGTCAGATGATTTGTCAAATTGTGTGCTCTTACTTGGAACAAAAATGTGCAGCCACACGGCCCTTGGGGGAATAGTTTGGACATGTCTGCAGTAGCGGGATGTGTGTTTTAGTGACTGCAGTTTTTATTGTCATTTTCTGTGTAGGGCTGGGTGTATCTCCCTCCTAGTTTCACTGAGTAAAATATGCCGTAATCAGAAAAAGTTTTGTAAATTACATGTCTTGTTTAAATCTTACATAATAGGTCATCTGAGGAAGACTCTGACAAGGACCAGGTTCCCAGGTAATACCTCCTCAGAAAACAAGCAGCCAAGAGTGGACAAGGAGAGCACAAGCTCAGAAGAGGAGCCCAAAACCCCAGCTCATCTGAGAGGCACCTCAGGTAAAAGAAGAGCAAGAGGTAGAGGTCAAAGAAGAGGAAGGGGACGGGGGAGAGCCAGTACCAGCAGCCATCTTCCACCACAGCAGGACCTGGACCTTCTCATGCCCCACATGCCACGCATCACAGACTTGTGCACATTTCAGGACACAGTGCAGTGCAGGCACTGCCACATTAAGACAAGATAAGTTTGCTTTGTGCCAGCTCCAGACTGCTACAGTGAGTGGCATGTTGCCAATAACTTGTAAATGTAACTGTAACTTTTGTTAATAGTGTTATCTGTTGTTGGTTGTGTGGTGTGCTTCATATAAAATTGCATTTTTTAACATACCAGTTGTTGTACTTTTTTATTGTATGCACAATGCTTTTTTTTAGAGAGAGAAAACATGTTTATGATTTAATTACTTTTTGTCTATAATACTGAGGGAGGATCTGGATGTGGGATAGGATAGTGTAGTGTAACGTGTAACCTTTAATTAGAGCCCAAGACCATGATTGTGGGTTAAAGTGTTTAAGAATAGCAGCCTCTTTTCCAAAGTATGTGACTTTGGTTACCAAGGGTCTCCAAATGGCACACTTTTTGGCACACTTTTGGCCAACTGGTACTAGCCTTAGATAAACAATTTTAAAATATTCATTATTTGTAGTATCATTGTCAAATTTGGAATGGAACTAGGTAAGACTTAAAGCTATTTTTCTATTTTTTGTCCCAGTCCCTAGCCCTAAGCGACAGTGAATTAAAGGCAAATATTACTGAAAAAAATTCAAGCAGACATAAAATCCTTCTTTCAAACTTGTATTACTCAGTGCCAGTAGCACTTAGAGACATTCCGATTGGGGTGAAAAATTTAGAGTGTTATCTTTCAAAAGAGGCCAAGATGATCCATATCCTCCAAACGGCTCAAGCACAGTTTCAAATTCACTTTGGGTATGCCTTTCTGAGGTGTTTCAGGTAAAAATTGCCAGAATTTTAAAGGGTTAATAAACAGACTAAAAAGCAGTGGTCCCAAGACTCAGCCCTGTGGTACTCCAAGGCTGTTGTCACATGATAATGATTTCATATCTTGCACCCTAACACACAGAGTCCTTGATGAAATGTATGATTCAATCCAGTGTAGTGCATTCACAGAAAAATTAAAATTAGACAGTTTGGTGAGTAGTGTTTGGTGATGAACAGTCAAAAGCTTTTCAGAGATCAATAAAGAAAGTGCCAATAACGCCATCCGCATCTAGCTTTGATTTTATGTTTTTCAAGAGGAAGCAGACAGCCGTTTCAGTGGAATGATGTTTTCTAGAGCCAAATTCCATCTGGTTTAGGATGAAAGGACTGTTATTCAGATGTTTAATGATTTGCTCTGCAACTAGTTTTTCCATTGTCTTGGAAAGTGTGGGAGTAACACTTCCAGGTCTATAATTACTAGTCATAGTAAGATTAGCTGATTTAAGGATAGGTACAATGATTGAGTGCTTCCAGGGATCTGGGAAAACTTCCTCACTTATAGAGGTGTTTATGAGACTGGTTAACGGTGCTATGAGAGAGCTTTTTGGTTTTTCAGAAACATACATCCATACCAAATGCATCTTTGGCCTTAGAGCATTTGAGACCACAGATCACCCTATCAACCTGAGACTGAGACACAGTGCATAGGTTAAAAACAGGTGCAGCAGGGTTCAGTGGCATAGGCAGAAGGAGGGGCACCTGAGGGTTGGAGCTCCAAGCCAAATCCTTAACAGAATCTACAAAGTAATTATTCAGAGCTGTTGCAATGTCATTCTTTCGGGTCATTAATTGTTTTTTCCTCTATCTGTAGCTCCTTAATTACTTTGTTAACTGCTTAATTTCTTGACAGTTTTTTAATACTTGTCCAGATTCCTTTGGTATTTCCTCTTGCATTATTTATCATGTTAATAAAAAAAAATTGCCTTTGAAGATGGGAGTTCTTTCACAACTATTTCTTAGTGAAGTGAAGAACTGTCTGTCACTTACCCTTTTAGTTTTCAGCCATACTTAATGAGCATGGTCTCTACGTCTCATCAGTGACCAAAGGTTTTCATTTAACCAAGGAAGGTGATTCTTTTTCGAAAGTTTTCTTTTCATTTTTTAATGAATGCAGCCATTGTTTCAGTCATAAAAATACATGTTCAGCCCAACTGATGTTATTTAGGGCTTGCATCAAATTTGGTATTTCCCTCCTTGGTATTCTCATTTACTCAGGTCTTCCCGGGGGGCATGTGAATCTGTTTTTAGATAGTTTTCTCAAGAATAAGGTTAAGTTATGGTCTGCCAGGCCAATCCACTCAGGCTTATTTGAGAAAAGATGATCTATACAGGTTTCAGAGAGGGCAGATAATCTGGTAGGCCCTTCAATTAATTGAGAGAAGCTAAACTTGTCTACTAATGCTTTTAATCGTCTCCTATTTGTTTTATCCAGCCAGTTAAATAAAAATATCTGAGCTGGGGCATCTTGATGGACAGCCATGATCATGTGACTGCACAAGTGACCGCTACTTCAGTTCCCTCTCTTGAAACCTGTCTAAACACAAACTTGCAGTCAGTAGGGAAAAACAGAAAACAAAATGGAACGATTTCTTTGCCTGGCCCCATAAAGACAGTGCCAAGAGGAAGGAAGAAACAGACACCAGGAAGACGGAGAAAATACGACGAAAGTTTCCTTCAATATGGATTTACTAGTGTCATTGAAAGCAACGAGGAGAAGCCAAAATGTCTGCTGTGTGGTAACGTCCTGTCTGCTGAGAGTATGAAACCCAACAAGCTCAAAAGACACTTCGAGACAACACACAAAGAACATGTTGGCAAACCAAGATCTTTTTTTGAAAAGAAATATGCCGAGCTGAATAAACGGCGACTGTACTTCAAAAAGGCTGTGACGGTTAGTGAGCAAGCACTGAAAGCGTCTTTTGAGGTGAGCTATCTCATTGCTAGGGCTATGAAGTTATACCATTGCTGAGACATTAACATTGCCAGCTGCCATTGAAATGGTAAAAGGGACGTCCGGGGAGGAAGAAGCTCAAAAACTGAAAACGATGCCGCTGTCTGATAACACAGTGAAATGAAGGACTGATGCAATCGCTGATGACCAAGAGAGCATGGTGACAGAAAAACTTTCCCCAGCTTAAGCTCTTCAGATGGATGTTAGCACAGAAGGAAAATATGACCATGCTATGACATTTGTTCGTTACATGCAGGAGAATGCAAATCATGAAGATATTTTGTACTGCCTCCCTCTTCCTGAACATGAGACTGCCCAAGCAATGTACAATGTCCTTCACAATTGTATGGAGAAAAACAGAATCTCATGGGAGCATATGGTGGGATTTTGCACAGACGGGGCTCTGTCTATGGCGGGACTGTGAAGTTGGCGCCATCTGTAATATGGAATCACTGCATGATTCACCGTGAACAACTGGCATCTAAAGAACTGAGTGTGCACATTGGAGACATACTGCAGCAGGTCGTAACCATGGTGAACTACATCAAGCCACATCCTCTGCACGCACGTCTGTTTGCAAAACTATGTGCCAACATGGGCTCTGAATATGAAAATTTACTGTTTCACACAGAGGCATGATGGTTGTCGAGAGGTAACGCGTTGGAGTGCTTTTTCAAGCTGAGAAATGAACTGTTGGTGTTTCCATGGATGTGAAAAAAAACTGATTTTATTGACTTTCTGTGTGACCAACAGAAAATGTGCCTCCTTGCATATGTAACAGACATCTTTGTAAAATAAACAAACTTAACACAAGCATGCAGGGGAAAACAAGAATGTCATGCAGATGAGTGATCGTATTGATGGATTCAGGGAGAAACTCACATACTGGAGAGAAAGTCTTTCAAAGGCAAACTTCACCCCTTTTCCTCAGATGAGTCAGTTTTTACAAGACAACAGCATCAATAAGTACTCCACAAAGGAGATGTGCAGCCACCTAAAACACCTATAACAGCACTTCGCCACTTATTTCCCAGACATGGATATGTCATAGTTGTCAAAGACCCATTTCACTGTGATGCAGGTCAGTTGACCTGCCTGCCACTGCTGTTGAAAAGCTGATTGAACTTTCATATGACAAACGCATCAGGGATTACATTTGTGAGTGGCAGTGGAGGAATTCTGGTTTGGAGCAAGAGATGATTACCCAGAGATCTCACTGTGTGCTCTAAAGCGGTTGGTTCCTTTTGGAAGCACAGATTTGTGTGAAGCTGGATTTAGTGTCCTTTATATGGAGTCAAAGTACCGTTCCCGAATGGATGTTACATCAGAGATGAGATGCGCTCTGTCTACTACAGCACCTGACTGTGAAAGGTGGCAGCGAGGTGTGCAAGCTCAGCCATCCCATTAAATGTGGTCAGTTGAGAGAGACAACAATAATACATGAAAGAAATGACAAACTGAGGCTGAAACAGAAGCACTGTGATACTTTCCATCTTTCTTTACTGTGGCTAGTTTAAGCTTGTTTTTCATAATTCATTGTTTGAGAGATTGTCACTTTGTGCACTAATCTAATTCCAGAACATGTGCTTCTACTGGGAGCAGCAAAGTCGGGTAGCTCTGAGTTTTTACTCAGCCTTTGCTTTGTTTTGTTGTGTTTGTGTCATATTTTGTCAACTGCTGATGGATACTTCTGTGGGGAGAGGAGATTCTTCAGGAGAGGAGCTTCTGTCATTCAAAATGGCTGAAGTCTGGAGGACACCCCCCTTTTCCAGCTGGGATAAGGAGCTGCTTTCATGGTTGCTGTGCTGGTGGTGCAGAGGTTAAAAGCTTGGAAGTGGAGATGTACTGTAGGTCCTTTCTGCCGTTGGTCATCATGCAGGATGTCGGCTCTCTGCTCAACAAGAGTGATGAGGAGCTGGAGATATAGCTGAAGACTCAGGAAGCAGACATTTTTTCAAATCAAAACAATACTTGTGTACATCCCACCAACGGCTACTGCTGAGGTTCCATGTGAAGTTCTCCATGAAGTCGTTGCTAGGATACAGACTAAACATCCTGAGGCACTTGACTTCAGTCATGTCTCCCTGATGGACTCACTGAGGATGTGGTGGAGAGATACACGCTGGTGGAGGCCATTCTGAGCAACTCAGATCATCCTCTTCATAAGACCTTGATGGACCAAGAAAAGAGTGGTGATGGACGGCTCCTCTCTCTTCACTGCAGGACAGAGAAATATAGAAGATCCTTTGTACCTTCAGACATCAGGCTTCTTCATTCTTCTGCAAATGGTTGATGAGCAGACAGACAAATGAATTTCCCTTTGGGTATTAATAAAGTAATTCTTATTCTTATTCTTATTCTTAATCTGGCTACTCTGTATTTGCAACACAGTATAACAAACAAATCAAATCAAAAACTACTTCTAGAAAAATGACTGTGGGGTCGCCAGAAATTTGTGATGTCACAATGGTGTCACGAGGCAAAAAAGGTTGGGAACCACTGTTTTACAGTGAAAGGTGTTTAAAACCACTCAGTAAGCACATCATTAATCTCAACACAGGCAACTGGGCTGCAAACTGCGCTATACAGACTAACTTTATAGAATCTATCATCCACACCTACTTCCAGGAGTTTAAAGCCCCTACAAGGAACTTTTAACTGAGGCCATTGGTGGGAAGATGAGCTGTTTCTAAATAGTGTAACTCTTTACCTTCGGGAGGCAGTGGACGGGTCGGTCCACCAATGGATGACAAAATGATGTATGTCACTCAGACCGGAGGAGATGGCACATTTGACAATGTTATAAATTAGAATTGAGTTGTTGCTACGCTAGCGAGTAAAAACCGAAATCAATTTCATCGCTATATTTTCATCATGGCTGATATTGGGATGGAATACACAAAGAGAAACCTACCACTTTTGTCCACAGGGGGCACCAAAATCAACACAAATGAAAGTTCTTTGTAGGGGCTTAAAAAGGCAAGTGAATCTCTATTCATCCAGTTGAATGCCTTTTGGAAGTCAACAAAGCATGAGAAAGTGGTTTTACCTGTGGTGATTCTGGTTCTAATAATAGTTGACATGAATGAACATGATCAGTACAGGCATGGTTCTTTCTAAAGCCATTCTGCTGTAAGACAGTTCAACACCACCCTGAACTCTCATCCCTGAAACAATGGAAGTTTCCCCCAGACTGGAAGAAACTACTTTGTGTATTATGCCTTTTGGTTAGTGTCTCCTTAACACCTATCTACCTGACTTCCCCTTGAAATGTTACATGTCTGATGGTCTCAGTGTGAAGTTATTGTCCTGTGTCATACACCCTGATGATCAAAGGTCTCCAGATGTGAGTGGTGTCTCCATGCAAATTCCTATTGACATGTGATTTTAAAGTGTCTTTGCTCTGGTTGGATATTTAAGGGAAAGAGCAAGGACCCAACCTTTGAGTTGATCTGCTTACCAGAGCTCCCACACATCGAGTGTGTCGCAATATCTGTTTCTCAAGTATTGTTGCTCTTGGCTATAGTTTGTTCACTTACTCTACATCACAATAAACTGGAATGTTAACCACTCATTTCTAATACTGTCTTGTTGAGATTTTACTCTTGTAGTGAAGGATCTGTTATCAGATACCTAGTAGGTCTTTAGTTATATGGTAAGTTTCACTGGGTAACACTCACACCCTTAACCTCTGAGTTGAATAGAAAAGATTGAGTATCATGTTCTGTAATTATTAAGATATGTTCTATAACCTCTGAATATCTCAACCCAGGTGTCAGGGCTGTTCTTCCATGTTAAGAAGGTCACTGAATAGTTTAAGTCTATATCTGCCGTCCCTGAACTAAGACAGGGACTAGTTAAATACTGTATCCCAAAGACCTTAGTTATATGGTAAGTTTCACTGGACACTGTTCACACCCTTAACCTCTGAGCTGGACAGACAAGATTGAGTATCATGTTCTAATACCTCTGAATACTTCAACCCAGGCATCAGGGCTGTTCTTCCATGTTAAGAAGGTCACTGAGTGGTTTGTTAACCTATATCTGCCAACCCTGAACTAAAACTGTTCAATTCTTAAAAGGCTTATATTCTTAACTACTGTTTAACTATTAATTCTCACCAATATTCAATGGTAAAGTTATCTTTAAGTAAATTGAGTCAGATTGAATAAATTAATTACTTTACTTTGATAAAACCTCCTCTTAACACCAGAAGGACACAATACGTGTTGGGGAAATAATAGATAAATGTCTCTAAATATTTCCTCCCCTACACTGCTCATCAATCAAAGTATTGAGTAAGCCTGTTATTTAGTATATTAGGAAATAACTTATAGGCTGTACTAAGAAGACTGACACCTCTGTAATGCAAAGAGGTATTCTGGGATCATTCTTCGATGATGATGAAAAGATAAAAGAGGACTTCTAAAAGGTGTGGAGATTTTAAGGCTTCATTTGGGATGCCTTCTATACCAGGTGTTTTCTTCAGCTCTTTTCCCCTCATCTACAGTAATATTTTGATTCCAAAATGTATTTACCCTATATCCTGGCATATTTATAGCCATGTCCATCACACATTTTTTTTTTATCACAAATATTATTTTAAAACAAATTAGGTGGAATACAATTGTCTTGGAAAAGTCTTTTTTCCATTTCTCAAGTACAAGCTCTTTTTTATTTTCAGTGTCCCCATGATCTAATAAAATCTCCATTGGGATTTTCTTTAGTTTCTTGGGACCTTATTTATTAATTTCTTTCCAAAATTGTTGTGTGGATTGTTACTTTGCCGTCGGTCTAGCTTGTCCTCTGACACTCTTATTAAAGTTAGGCTCAGTCTGCTTGTATTGATCTCTAAGTTGCTTTCTAATAGATGGATCTTTACTTTTTATGATTTCCCTCCCAGCCTGTCTTCTGTCATTCAAAAGTTTTTTTAAATTCTGCATTCCAATATGTGTTCCTACCCATTTTAATATATGTTCCTTTCTGACATGAAAAAGATGTTGTTGTTAATTTCCCTCCAACCTCCATCTTTCCATTATATCACAAAATAATCCATACCAGTTATCAATATTAATTTGTGTTATCACACTGTAACAACTCTCTAAGTTACCAATAAGTTCCAACAGAGCAAGACAACACATATTAGATGAAAGAAAATGGTCTGGAAATACTCTAGGTCATCTTGTAGTTAAATTAATCCCAGAATCAGTTTCAGAAGAATAAAACTCAACAACAGCATTAATTTTAAACTTCAAACCACCAAACCAAACAAAGAATGGTCCAGTAACCTTCATTGTTCTTCAATAAGGCCAATACAAACGGGGTCAAAAGCTCAGATGGAGTCATCACTTTAAAGTCAATACAAGTGTCCAAACAATCATGGGGGTTATTATATAATCCACCACAGCTGCTCTTCTTGATGATATAGATTTAAAATGGTCAGTAGCAGGATTTATTCTGCCATTTAGGACACAGCATTTACAATCCCTGAGAAATTGAAGGAGTGATTCTCTGTGACTGTTGATGTTTAGGTCTGTGACCACTTGAGGGGAAGTACTATCAATGTCCCCAATACAGTCATCTTTATTTGAGAACGACTGTTAAAGTCTCCACATAAATAGATGGCATCGGCTTCTAAAGAATACACCTGGGCCAGCAGCAGACTGATATTTTATGATAGAACTGATGAAGAATTGTTAATAATATCTTAATATAGTTGTTGTGACATTGTGGCATGTTGTGACAAAATCACAGTGATCACAAAGTCATGGAGATCCTCATGGCTTATTTTAATTCAGTAAAACGGAGCAGTTGAAGTCTGCTCAGTGAAAGAATGAGGGTGTCATGCAGCATCGGAATTACAATCCAGAGAAACCAGCCCATTTGAGTGCTGAGGCTAAGGAAACCAAATGAATGCACATTGTGACACAGTTTGCTGTTTGTTTACGAAGGCTGTTTATTTTACTCCAGATGACTCAAATGATGAAAGGCTGATGGGAAAATTAGGGAATTACAGCTCCAGGAGTTTGAGCTGCAGGAAATGTGCAAGAAAAATGTTCTCAAGATTCTATCAGAGTACTTCCTTCAAAGACTGGTGATAGATTCATGCTGGGTAATGAGAAGGAAATGACTGTCCTTTAGTGGCACATCAACTTGAAGGGAAACACCACTGGGTTGCCACCTCTGCATGGTGTAAGGTGGTACTCCTGGTTTCAATTAGAATTGTACCATGAGTAATAGTTTTAAAGTGGAGTGGGGTCTGAGTACCCCCAGGGATCCTGGGAGGGGTTCCTGATGCTCTTTAGCAAAAAAGGGGGTTAAACAGACGGGTTAACCCACTCAGAGAGTTGATAACCAGATCTATAGCACAGATTATCAGGACAAAGTCGGTTCAGGTTACAGATAATGAAAAGTTATGGTAGGTATGTCAAACTTGCTTCAGGATGTAGTACAGCTGTCTGCTCTCAGCCTTTTTTTTATTTCTCAGACTGGCAACATTGGTGTTTGGGATTCACCAAACTTTCTGTCGTACATTGCACAGGTCATTCTCCAGTGGAATTATTCACAATGGTCATGTGTTTGTTATCATCTCATGATGACCTTTAGAGGCTACATGTGTGGAATTCACCCAAGTATTTGACCAGGACTTCCACAGAGGTAGAGAAAGGAAAAGGCTCAGGTATCGAGCCGATGGGGACATCATTGTCCGGAATCCTGGGTTTTATCTGATTCTAATAGTTTACGTGATTGGCTTTTCCCAAACCCAAGACCCAAGAGACAGACACTCAGGAAATGACTGATACAAACAGAACCAAGGAATGTAAACAGCTCGCCTCGTCACACACACTCACCTTAAATCTAATTTTTTAAACAACATATTATCGCAGCAAGGCGTTTTCGAAAGTAAATCTTCTGAGATGGGATAGAAATCTTGAGACCATGAACATAAACAGGAAGCCCTGCTGGTAAACAAAAAGTGTAATCTTGCTATACAGAGAAACAGTACAGGATGGACATGGATGTTGTGTTATTAACAGAACGTTCATCGGCTGAATGGTATAGACACCGAGTAAAACAGGAATAATAAGAATAAGAGCTAAAGAGAGCAGACGTTTCTTCTTTATATTACACCTGCTAGTTACCACTTTTGTTTTTAATTAGTGATTAGTTCCAGAAATCCACAAAAGATAACCATGAACAACAGAGACTACAGCTAAATATAGACAAGGAGGTCGTGTTTATCATATTTATTCATCTTTAAAAATTTGAGTAGAATTCCAGAGACATTTTCAAGTGACAGAGGTGTCACTCTGGAATGAAACTCTTCCATTACACTGTGGTTTCCCTGCAGTAGATTCATGTCAAACCAGCACTTGGACAAACAGAAAGTGCTCAAAGCTGCTGAAAACAAAAACAGGAAACACGCAGGATGTTCTGTGCCAGTAGGGAATGCTTTTGTAATTTTCACCCCTTAACTAAATCTGATGAAATCAATTTCTGACTTGTCGTCTGTTCTGAGCTGGTGAGAATTTCTAACAAACTGCCTTTGTGATGAAAGGGGTTCTCCATAGAAACTGCATCAGTTATCTCGGGTAATGGACATTAATGACATTTGGTCAGTGGACAATGTTCAAAGTATTGTAATCTCACTGTCATGTTCCCATAAGCAGTTAGGGATACAACAAAAAAAAAAGAGAACCAGGAAAATTAAAAGGAAACAGGTAAACAGAGCAATTAAAAGGGGCTCTATCTGTCTAGCAGATCATAGTTATTCATAGATAATAATTTAATTCATTCAAGTCCATTCATGATACAGTACACTAACATTTGGAAAGTGTAGAAGAGGAATGTAATTAAATTTGATTGTCTCAGTCATGTGTGCAGGGAGCACAGTTAGTCTTGGATGGTCAAGTTGCATTAGCCAACAAGTTTCAACAAGGAAGTGGAATGTGTGAAAAAAAGAAAAAGATGAAAATCAGGAGAGTGAAACAACAGTTACTGTGTGAGCAGAGAAAGATAATACAGCTCCTATGAAAATGACCCTGCGTTATTCTGTGGGATATGGTGTGTGACCCTTCAATTTTGGGCCTTGGTTGTTAAAGTTAGTTTAATATTCAGTACTTCAATGGAATATTAAAATGACATTTTTTTGAAGACAGGTAATTGTGACAAATATCTGTGTAAATTTGATAAAAAAAAAAAGTCACACCAAAAAAAGTAAGACCGCCTTTATTCATAGCTACATGTGGCATCTCTGCAGAGGTCTGGTTGGCAGCTGTCAGGTTTCTCATTGTGAGAGCTGCTAGAGGCTGGTCATTGTTTCTGTGAAGACAAAGCTGAACAAAATTTACAGCTCAACATAAAACAAAATGAAACTGAACTCAAAGTACAGATCCTGTTCCCTGGAGCTCACTGATGAAATCACTGTACATTTATAACTTCTGACTGTTTTCACTGATACTGTGAGTCATATCCCCTCATTTACATGACCTTCATTCCTCCACAACATACAAAAAAGCATTCAAAATCAGTTTCAAATAATGAAGGGGTCTTAAAACAATGAACGACCAGAAGTATCTGCAATTAGAGCAATGTGATATTACAGAGAACAAAAAGCCAAAAAAAAAAAAAAAAAAAAAAGCCAGTTTGTTTTTTTTTTCCATACTCAAAGATGCTGATTGTGTCAGTGGTGTGGCATCAGGGACAGAGAGATGATGATCATTTCACGCTTTACTAAAAAGTGTCATCTACAAGCAGTAGTTCCTCAGTTCCTTTCAGTTTGGGCTGATATGATGGAGCTACAGCACTGTATGTACAGAGGTCAATAAATTTGTTTGCTGATCATCTGCCAGCAACTGGTTTCAGTGTGTAACAACTGTTTTTATTATTTTGCATCACTGCATCATTTTGGCTGATGAATGAATCCTGTGATGTTTTTAGTTAAAGTATTAAAAACAAGAGGAGGAGGTCAGAACATCAGAACTCCAGTCATCAGATCGCCTATATGGTCAAATCCAAAAATCAAAATATAATATAATATAATATAATATAATATAATATAATATAATATAATATAATATAATCCCTCTTATCTGCCATATTACATTTTCTGTATTTCATGTCACTACACTGAGTACACACAGTACACTCTCAGAACACTACACTTGGACTTCCTGTAATAATTTCAAGATAAAATTCCTCTTCTATTAGGTTGTCCTTTCGGGCTTCTTTAATGCTTTAATTATACGGATGAGTTAGAGAGATAGGAGAAATGGAGATAGAGTAAGAGCGGCTGACATGCACAAAAGGCCACAGGTCAGATTTAAACCAGACCACTCCACTCCACTCCACCACGTCCCTCCACTGGTAAAATCATGCACTCTACACAATCAAGCTCCTGTTCAGCACCCATACATGGTTAAGTCATGTATGAGGTTTATCACCAGAAACTCCAGCTTGGTGACCAGGCACTCAGGTGATCAATGGTGGAAATATGACCAATCAGTCAGTCAGTTAGGGACATTCCAGATAATAGGGCTGGTCCCACAGCTGTGGTCCACCCGATAAAAGTACAGCAGGTAGTATCAGCAAGAACATGTCAAGTAAAACAAAAAGTAGAAGTACTTATCCTGCCTCTTTTAACTGTTACATTAACACGTGAGCAGAATTTATATTGGAGCTGAGTGGAGTTTATTTTTTTCTTCAGATTGCTTCATAGCAACACATCATGATTTATAAAGTATGTGTGATTTTGTCAGTAAATTGTTCAAATGGTAACCAATAATGACAATATCTGTCAGATAGGTACAAGTGAAGTACAAGTAATGCCAAAGTGGACTAGATTAATAGTACTATAGATATGATATGATACGATATGAATTGATATGATTATATGATATTAATATGATACTAATCCATCCTTTAATAGAAAATTTGTAGATTCCCAGTGGACAGTCAGTGGACTCTCTGTGGAGAGTCTTCATTTTCCTCTTTTAGATAAGTGAAGAAGAATTTAGTTGTTTTAAGGAAATGGTGCTGTTAAAATGAAACGCTGAGTCCACGTCCATTAAAGATGAAATATCTGTTCAATCTATCAATCAAACAAAATGAAACTGAAACACAACAGCCGTCTTCGCTTGTTTATTTGTTTGGACTCCCATCAGTACAGTGGAACTGTTATATTTCAAAATCTGATGGACTCATCGGGCAATGAGTCATTGGCGACCTCGCTCATAAGAAAGAGAGGAAGGGCTTTATCAATCTTCATATTTACAGTAAATCAGCTGCTTTAGCCTGAAGCCCCAAATACCATCTGAAACCTCTGGAGGGACTGGAAAGCCCCAAGAGTAACAAGGTATAAGAGGAAGAACCCAGATGATTGTGAATTGTTAAGAACACAAACGGGTAAACAACGTGCAACAGAGGTATGGCATACATCCAGCAACACAACTGAACTGTAATCAGGAAGTACTTTGATGCACTGTTACTGTCACTGAAATTGCTTGGGTATTGTAGCCTACTTGATAATAGATTCAGTTTTGAACATTATGCTGCTTTCTCAACACTAACTTAGCAGCCTCGTTAAATTTGCAGTTAAGATTTCAGGAAGGAGTGATATCCAGTTTAGAGACATCCAATAAAAGACAGGTTGGTCTGAAAGGCCACTCCCTATAACAGGAACCCTCTGGAGGGTTAACAGGAACCCTCTGGAGGGTTCCTGTTATAGAGAAGAGACATATAGTATGTTTTCCTTTGTTCCTGCTGCTTGTCAGTTGTTAAAAAATAGATCATGGTTATTACAGTTGTGTAGAGACTGCCTACTTGACCTTTGCACATTGGCCCTGAGGAATGAACCATTATCACTTATACTGTCATACTGCCTATCAATACATTTTAAGTGTTGGCGCTTTGTGCCTTCATGTACCTTCATGTGTTTTTGTAAAGCCTGGTTTGTGAAGGATAATAAAGATAGGCTACTTATCAATAAGACCAGGGATAGAAAGAAACAGTGGGCAACAGCTTGTTCTATCTGGTAAAAAAAAAGTTGGGTCATATTGTGAGTTGACAATACATTTTTGGTTAGTCCTGACAGGAATTCAGTATTTTCATTACTTTCTTTGGCAGTGGTCTAAGTTTAAACCACATCTGTAATTCCGAAACTGAACTGACAATCCAGGTTTTATCAGTGTTGCTTTATCAGTGAAATGCAATAGTGCAATAAAGGCTTTTTGCTGGAATCACTCCGTGTTTGATGTGTTTGTTTTGTGTGTGCAGGTGGCACGGGGAGTACCTGTCATTTTAACAATACTGAAAGTGAATGAGCGTGGCTGTTTATGAGTCACAAATGTCATTGTTGTCACATCGCTCAACTTCAAATACTCAACTAAACAGAGAAGCTTCCTGTGCAGCTGTAAGATAGGGAGCAAAGCATCAAAGACAGCTGTGTGGGACACAGTGGAAATCACATCATATCAGTTGTTTATGTGGTCATGACATCACTCAGATGGGTGTCGGATACTTTGCTCTGTTAAGTGTCTGAGAGAAACTTCCTGTAGATGTCTTGCTCACCATGATGATTCATCCATCAGTTCAGCATCATTAATCATCGCTTAAATCTCTCCTCTTCGGCCTCCCTCACAAATCCCTCCATAAACTTCAACTGGTCCAGAACTCAGCTGCCCGCATCATCACCCGAACCCCCTCCATCCACCACATCACTCCCATCCTTCAACAGCTCCACTGGCTCCCGGTTCAGTTTCGTATTCAATTCAAAGTCCTTCCGTTTACATTCAAGGCCATCCACAACCTTGCTCCTGCCTACCTGTCCAATCTCCTCCACATTCCCACTCCCTCCCGCACCCTGAGATCATCCTCCTCCATACACTTGTCTGTCCTCTCCGCCCGTCTCACAACCATGGGGAGCAGAGTATTCAGCCGCTCTGCTCCCCATCTCTGGAACTCATTACCACCTGATATCAGAAATATCGACTCATTCACCCGCTTCAAATCTCAACTCAAAACCTACCTGTTCAGAAAGGCCTACTGCACTTAATATCATCTTCTCCACCTTTTTACTACTTTTTAACCTCTCTATTGCTGTTTTTTGTCGTTTCTCTACGTTTTATGTCTGATTTTAAACGTGTGTACGGCGACCTTGAGTGTCTTGAAAGGCGCCTTAAATAAAATGTATTATTATTATTATTATTATTATTATTATTATTATTATTAATAGCTACAGCTGTACTCAGTGTTTGCTGTTGATTAGCAAAAGTTAGCATGCTGAAGTGCTGCCCTAAGATGATGAACAGACTGTAGTTAATATCTGATTAGCATGGAAGCATTCATGTCAGCATCTAACATTTGTCAATTGTAATATCATTGTATTGACTTAAATTTTTGTCAGACATACAGTCACAGAACAGCCTTGGAAGTGGCAGGTGAGCCAGACACAAGCACTTAGCATTAGCCTATGCCAGAGGTGGACAAAGCACATAACTTCATTACTTGAGTAAAAGTATGGGGGAGGGCAGTAGTCCAGTAGTGGAGTCAAGAATATAAAGTCAGTGCTGACCATAGTCCTAGAAGAAAGGTCATAAGGTCATTAAATCTACTGGGTTCACCCACTGCAAAGCAACATCTGGAGTTTGGTGTACAAGTATTGAAGAGACCATCAGGTTTCATCAACAGGATACCATTTGTCCTCTCACTCACCTTAGTCTTCCTGCTTGTAGTGTGGGCAGGAAAACATGACAGGACTTTAGTGACCTAAGATATGGTTGTGCAGGTTAATAAGTCCACATGAATGAGTTAATAAGAATCAGTATCACTGCCACATGTCAGTCATCCAGCCAATGGTCTCTCTCCTGTGCCGGCAGGAATTTTCAGTCTCATTACCAACCTGCCTGGACTCAGTGGGACATTCCTCCTCCTCTGTGTGTCTCTCCTGTAGAAGCTGGACTGCAGAGCGTCACCTCTCATTTGTCTCTTGAAACAATGGCACAGTTATATAACCACATTCCTCCCATATTTCCACACACACACACACACTCAAAAACGGGTTCTAACGAGATGCATTTTCAGCTTTTTTTGCAGACAGAAACCTCTATGTGGTCTCACTGGGAGCTCACCAGTACAACCAGTCCAGTCAATCCTCATGCTAATGCTTATTAAATCTGAGGAGGCTTTCGTCATTTTTAACCTGAGTGTCATGACTGGATTTATCCTGAGCCAAATAAACACTCTAACACTTCAGAGCTCCTCACCTATGCACTCACTGTACATAATGTGAGTATGGTTTCCAACACACACGTGCAGTATGTTAAAGGTAGAGTCTGTAGGTTTGTTCATTGCGGTTTGCACAGCTGAGTATGGGCCTGATGCTCCAGCACCTCACTCGGACTGTATTTCCTTTTATTTGCTGGTTAGTGTGTGTCTGGCATTTCACCCGGCTTGTTCTACTGTATATAAGCCCATGGCGCCACATTTTACCTGGGCTCTGTCATTGGCTGACTGACTCCCCACCCAAAAATGGCATCCCGACTACACCAAAAACATTGGTGTAGTCACCAAAAACTATAACATTGAATCAGATGTTTGAAGGACTTGGACTGAGGTATGAGAGGAAATCTAGAGAGGTGGATTCACAAATGCACCAGTTTGGAAGACGCACATGCAAATAATTAAACATGTAATGAAAGAATCACGAACCCTGTGAACACAGATATGTAAATATGTAAAATGATGATACCTATACAATATACAATAATTGTACACATGCTTTTAGTAAACCAACTCAAATATACATTATGAGTTAGCATCTAAAGTCATCCCCAGTCACCAGATATTTCAAAATTCCTGCTGAACTTTGTATAGTTCTGTGTAATGTCCATGAATGACCATGAAACCCCCCCCCAGCACCTACCAGCACTCATTCTGCAACCGTCATGTCTGACATCATTGCTGGCTGAGGTGCTTTCAACTCTTCCTGTACTCTGTCAGGTACTCTCCATATGGACTGCACTGGACTATATCAGACCTCTGTCCCATTCTGTTATGTCTGTATCAGAGGTAGGAGGCAGTTGGGGCAGTTGGGAGCAGGGTCAAAGTTCACTCAACCAGGAAAACTTCATTCATTTCCTGCTGGCTCTCAGCCAACACACACACATGCTTTCACTTTCATTGATTGTGACAGTCTGGACAAAAGCCCAGTCAGGCTAAAACTGTGTCTTTGAGTAGCGCTGTCTCTTTCTGTGTTGATCTGTGATTCATAAGTTTCACAACAGCGGCCACCTGTCAGTCAATCCACCTGCCAGATGAGGAGGGGCATTGCTGTCTCTTTCTCTTTCTTAAGACACCAGCTTGACCTTTAACCTTGTTCCAGACTTTTATAGATTTTTACAGGTTGGTGGATGGTGTTGTGCTCAGGATTATATAGAAACATCATCTCCTCGTCCTTCTGCCAGATAAAGGCTGGTTATGAGTGTGTATCATAAAAGAAACAAGGCTGTTTTCTATGATGAAATATTCTATTCATTATCAAACTAATATTTCTGGGACAACAAACAATAAATTTCTTTCCTGGTTTCCTTTTGAATTTAATCTCTGCAGATCAATGAAAATTATTTATATTCAACTGTGTGGAGGAGATGAAGGGATTAAAACAGACTGTTGTATTTACTTGGTCCTCTTCTGTTTTGTTTTGTTCTAGCATTCTGTATGGCCTTTGGTTAATCTCTCATCTGTGTTTCCACCCACGTGTCACCAGCGTCCTTTTGTCACATAGCAAACATACCTACACTTTCAATTCCAGGCCTGGAAACACCTCAGGTGAGACAGTAAATGGGTGTGACTTCTAAGAAACGGAGAGAGAAAACGACAGACAGTGACAGGATGATGTCAGAGACGAAAGATGCATTTTCATGACGACATACACTATACAC